>PVHX01005387.1:0-47614 GCA_004024805.1 Geosciurus inauris | reverse complement strand
TGATTCTTGATTTTATTTCTTGCTCTTTAGGAGTCTTGTTAAGGAAGTCAGGGCCAATTCACCATAGCTAAACTGTGGAACCAACCTAGATGCCTTTCAACAGATGAATGGATAAAGAAACTGTGGTATATATACATAATGGAATATTACTCAGCATTAAAAGTTAATAAAATTATGGCATTTGCAGGTAAATGGATGGAGCTGGAGAATACCATACCAAGCAAAGTAAGCCAATCCCAAAACATCAAAAGCCAAATATTCTCTCTGATAAGTGGATACTGATCCTAATAGGGGACAGGGCATGGAAAGAATGGAGAAACTTTGTTCAAAAGGAGAGGAAGGGGAGGGGAGGAGTCGTGGAGCAGGAAAGATGGTGGAATGAGATGGACATCATTACCCTTGGTACATGTATGACTGCACATATGGTGCAACTCTACACTGTGTACAACCAGAGAAATGCAAAATTGTGCTCCATGTGTGTGCAATGAATCAAAATGCATTCTGCTGTCATGTATACCTAATTAGAATAAATAAATTAAAAAATGAAAATTTCTGGGCATGGTGGTTCATGCCTGTAATCCCAACAACTCAGGAGGCTGAGGTAGGAAGATTGCAGGTACAAAGCCAGCCTTAGCAACTTAGTGAGGCTGTAAACAATCTAGCAAGTCCCTGTCTTGTCTCAAAATAAAACGTAAAAAGGGCTGAGGATATGGCTCAGCAGTTAGGCTCCCCTGGGTTTAATCCCTGGTACCAAGAAAAAAAAGAAAGAAAGAAAAGAAAATCAACAGCAAGTAGCACCTGCAGCTATGGTCCTAACAGAGGAAAGAGGTGCATGTGCCTCTTCCTGAAATCTTCCCCCAAACACAGGATATGTTCTGCCTTCCTCTCCTCCTTCCTGGCAGTGTTGTGTCTACCTGTAGAAAAAAGGTGGTTAAAAAAAAAGACCTCACACATTGTTTTGAATTCAATGTCATTAGTCCAATCAGTGATAAGGCCAGTTGTTATCAGAATGACCAGCAGTGGCCATTGCTGCCTCCACACAGAACAGCATTTGCTGTCTCTAAGCAGAAATGGGCATGGTGGTGATGACGTCCTGGCTGACAGTAGGGTGGAGTGCAGCTCAGCAGACACAAAACCATGGCAGCTTAGGGAAGACTCTTACTTCAAAGAGCAGGTATCCAATCTCTCCTGACTTTGAAAATATGTATATCACTGTGAATATAGCTCTCTCTTCTCTGCCCATAAGTCTTCTTGGGTCCAGGTAGGTCTAATCCCTACTATAAAGACTTCCCAGTCTCCCAGCTCCCAATGGCTTGGCACATTGTTGAATGCTTGCTTCCAATTTTAACTCAGTGATATGATTGTTGTCTAATCACTTTGCCCCTCTGAACCTCATTTCTTCCTCTATAACATGGTCCTGGGATAAAGAATGAATGATCAGGGCTGGAGGAGTGGCTCAGTAGAAGAGTGCTTGCTTTGCTTGCACAAGGTCCTGGGTTTGAAACCCATTATGTGAGAGGGGGGTGGGGGAGAAAGAAAAGAAGAAAAAGAAAGAAAGAAAGAAAGAAAGAAAGAAAGAAAGAAAGAAAGAAAGAAAGAAAGAAAGAGAAAGAGAGAAAGAAAGAAACGAAGGAAGGAAAGAAAGAAAGAAAGAAAGAAAGAAAGAAAAAGAAAGAAAGAAAGAAAGAAAGAAAGAAAGAAAGAAAGAAAGAAAGAAAGAAAGAAAGAAAGAAAGAAGGAAGGAAGGAAGGAAGGAAGGAAGGAAGGAAGGAAGGAAGGAAAGAAAGAAAGAGGAAGGAAGGGAGGGAGGGAAGAGCGAAGGAAGGAAGGAAGGAAGGAAGGGAGGGAGGGAGGGAGGGAGGGAAGAAGGAAGGAAAGAAGGAAGGAAGCAAAGTAAGTTTTATCTCATGAGACTTTTCCATTCATTTGGCAATAGTTATATGAGAGTACCTTAAAATACAATGCCAACCCTGAACTCAGCATGAAACACTTTCAAAAATGACTGGAGATGCCTACCTTGGGCATAAGAGGGATGAGAAAGAACCCTGTGCTATGTCATTGCCATGCATGGACTAGATGATATCAAAGGCTCTGAGATTCTGACTTCTCTCTATCTACAGTGTAAGAAGCACACTCGGACAAACTTAGAATTCTCCAAGAAAATATCCTAAGTGGCAGAAGAGAGTTAACTAACACATAGTTCCAGAGAACAAATGGAATGAGGACATAGAGAAAAGCAGAAAGAAGGCTTTCCAAGTCAGTTCGTGAAACCAGCTCCATGGTCTTTCCCTTCTCTGCCTGCCTTGGAGATTGCCTGTTACATTTCTACAATAAACCTGCCTTAGCTGAGCTAGACTGAGTTGATTGCTATCGCAACCAAATTTACAAAATTTACTCTGCTCTTACCAAGAGCCTTGTAGCAGTCACCACTTACCAAGTACTTACATGTACCAGGCCTTGTGCTAAGAACTAGGCTTGATTTCATTTAGTCTCCATTATAATCCTGTGAAATAGGTCATTTGCTCCTATTCCATGCTGGCGAAATTGAGTTTCAGTGAGGTTAAGTCACTTGCTCAAGCCTGTATGCAGAGCACATAAGGCAGTTTTTCCTCACCACAAACCCTGTGTTTCTAATCTCTACTCTTCCAAAAAAGCTCCCAACTTATATTCTTATTAGTTTTCATTATTAAAAAGAAGGCAAAGTCAAGACCAACTGGTGCCACAGGATGTGGCGTACCATTCTATGACCTTGCATGCCTCCTGGGCATGGCACCATAAACCCCTGAAGACATGTATGGGCCAGCCAGAGAAACGGAAAATGGAATAGGTTGATTAAAACTTCCTAATGATGGGTTATGGTGACATCTTTTCAGGGAGCATTTTGGATGATTTTCCAAAATTGCCAGCTCCCCTAGGCTGACGACCTTGTTCACCCACTTGGTCTCAGCAGCCCAATCCTGTCTGTGGCAACATGACTGTAGTTGCTGCAAAAGCAACTTCCTAATTCAAGTCCTCTCTCCCTGCCCTCATTCTCAGAAAGCCTTTCATTTTCCAAAAGGACAGCCAAATGTATTTCATATGCTTATTTATTTGAGGATGATTTAGAAGTTTTAATATTTAATTCCCTCTTCCATTTTTAAATCAAGAGCTTGATTTTAAAACATCAAGGTGGCCAGTTGAGCAAGAACAACGTGACTGAGAGTGGAAAAATAGTGTGCTATTAACAAGGGGCTTCAAATTAATCTGAGGATATTTCCAAATGTGGAAATGCACCTCTTAACACCCTTATCTTTTTGGACTCACACACCTGGCTATGGAAGAGATTTACACTTGCAAATTCTAAGCTCTAACAGTAATATTTCTGCTTTGAGCTATTCTTTAAAAAAAAGAAAAAAAGAAAGAAAGAAAAGACTTTTCATCGAGATTTGTTCAATGCAGAGGTGGTATTTGCAAGGATAAAGAGAAAAGAGTATTTAAGGACTAGAGTAAAAAAAAATGGAAGAGCTGATGGTTCATGAGACTTCAGGACAGCCTTGGTGGAGAGAAAGACTTATATATTTAAAAATTAAGTTCAAGTTTACTGTTTCTGTTTGGTAGAGATGAGCTTAGGTTTGACCAAAAAAGATCTAGTTTTTCCCTCCAGGTTCAAGGAGGGAAGCATAAGAACTATTGTCTATTAAACATGTGCCATATGCTGGGCACTGTGTTAAACTCACCACTTTGGATCATTTTGTTTAGCTTTAATTCTCTAAACAATCCCAGGAGGGAAGTCCTATTATTACTACTATTTTGCAAATGATGAAAATGAGTCAAAGCTCAAAAACTTGACCAATGTCATATAAGTACTAAGTAGCAAAGTTGGGGTATTCTGAGTCCCGAGGCTACATTCCTACTAACTATATAATGCTGCCCTTGTGCAGTGGTCCTCCAAGCCCCAGAAGCTACCTGACCAAGATGATCCTGAACAAGATCAGTTTCACCAGTACTGAAAAGGTGCCCCTGGCTCCTGTATGAGGTTCCCCTTCTCTGTGGCATTGTCAACTGTCCCACAGACCTGTGGTCCTTTATAGCTAAAAGAGATCTGAAGGGTAATCTGTTTGTTTACCATGAGGTCACTGAGGCTCAGAAGTCAAAATAACCTGTCCAAGGTCACAAACAAGAGCAGTGTCTCCAGGATCATCCTTTCCTCACCTCCTCATCTCTGCTGCTTACCCAATACTCTCCCATCTTGGACTATAGCGTGTGGCTTATCTACATTCAACAGTGCTTCTCTTACACACACCTCCCTGATCCAGGCTCATCCTTACAGCATCCCAACACCAAGTAGTTTTTGGTAACTCCTCCTGTTGTGTTGTAAAACCAAAAGAATCCTTGAATGTCAGAGTGGGAAAGTCTCAAACACATAACACATGTGCACCTCTCATTATACAGATGGGGAAGAGTGGCCCAGAGAAGAGAATTGATAGGGCCCATGACCCTCAAGGTTGACCCAGGATTGGAGTACAGGAAGAAAATAAATTGGAACCTCTTTTTATATTAATTTTCATAGTCAAAATCAACTTTTTCAAAGTTGCTACAAAGCATTTAGAAAATATCCATTACAAATGTTTTCCAATTATGTATTTTCTGCATATTGTCATGTCCTGAAGAAAAATTCCACTTCCTAACCTGTATTAAAAAAATTTCAAATGAAAAATTTCAGTAGTTTTAACCCAATTTTAAATACAAACCAACAACTAATTGGTAACTAGTGAGACAGAAACTTACTTTTAACCAAATAGTCAAGTTGAGACATAAACTCAGCTCTATTCCTAAATAATACACATGCTGGAACTGGATCCCTCAGTCTGCAGTTAGAAGGTCAATTCTTAGCAAATAATATGATGGTTCCTGAAATGAGTGGACTTATACAGCTCAGAAGTGAAAAGTGGACCTCTTGCTTTCTTGGCTTAAGAATATTACACCATATTGGAATTTATAAGCTCCAGGATCTCACTAAGGTTGTTAATTTAGTAAAGAAAGAAACTGCTAAATAGTGAAATGTTTATAATACTATGTAATAAAGTAGGAAAGAATCATGAGAGTTTTTGGTACCACACTGAGACTAGCTGATTAATTTATGGGAAAATAATACAGACTTGTTGAAATTAAAGTTGAGGTAAGCTACTCATTTTTTAATTAAACAAAATTAGAATCTTCCAAATTTGAAATTTTCTTGGATAACAGTATGTTTAGACCACCAAACAGATATGTTCAACATAATCCAAAAAATAAAAATAAAAATCCACCTTTCAAAGTCAAGGTGAAATTTGAAAATGTGTTTAAAAAATTAGCTTTTTGTGGGGGCTAGGATTATGGCTCAGTAGTGGAGTGCTTGCCTCACATGTGTGAGGCACTGGGTTCGATCCTCAGCACCACATAAAAATAAATAAATAAAATAAAGATATTGTGTCCATTTACAACTAAAAATATATTTTTTTAAATGAGCTTTTTTTTAAACAAAAGTTGCTACAGAGAAAGCATTTGGAAAATAGCTATTACAAATGTTTTCCAATTATATATTTTCTGCATATTATCATGTCCTGAATAAAAATTCCACTTCCTAACCTGTATTAAAAAATTTTCAAATGAAAAATTTTAGTAGTTTAAACCCAATTTTAAATATAAACCAACAACTAATTGGTAACTAGTGAGACAGAAACTTACTTTTAACCAAAACCCTTACATAAATTGGCAGAGGGAATTTTAAAATGAACATCATGATTTACAAAGTACATCCAATTATACCCTCCTCCTAATTAGATCAACATATCTCCATGCAGTAGCTTTTTGATTTGGATAGTCATTAAAAAGCAAGTATCAAAATAAACCAGACATGGACAAGAATGCATAAATATCAATGTTAAATCAAGATTTAAAAAATAGTGAAGCATAGTTCAACCATATGGGTCTGCATAAAATATTAATAATATATAACTACTTTACATTCTACGTGAAAAATAATATTTAACTGAGTCTAAACAAACGATTTTATCTTAAAATGTTTTATTTTAGATCTCATTCTTTAAAAATTTCTATTTGCTGTTTTAAAATGTACCAATTATCTCATATGGTGAAATGTTAATGTAATTTTAAATAAATATGCATATATTTTAGATGCATGTGTAACAATATTTTACTGAAAGAGGACTTGATTTAGAAAGTTTGGTGGCCTCTGGTCTAAAGGCTCACAGTTGGAAGTTCAGAAAGCCAGGGCCCAGACACATTCCTGGCCTGCAGTCATATTGGCCAAAGTCAGAACAGTTCAACCTCAGATGCCAAGTTCCTGTCGTGGCAGCAGGCAGATAAGAACAACTAAGCCATTTGGGTTCCCTGAATGGAGGGAAAACCCCAAGGGTCACCCTCCCGGCCTATCTCCAACTTAACAGGCTACAAGCTCATTGAAAAGCTTCATAGAGTTTGAAATTTTGTGCCAAGTTGGTATTCAGCCATATTAATCCCCTCCTTGAAAATCTTCAAAATTTTCCCTTTGGCCAAAGTTAACAGTCCATGGACCTTTCCCCATTTTCCACTGAGTTTCTCTTACCAAGTACGGAATAAATCTTAGAATATATTTACATTGCCCTTACATTAAAGACTTTGGAGTGCCTATCTAATAGATATCCAATAGTACCCAATAGATATTCATTAAAATAATGAAGTAGGTATATACTTGTTCATATGACTTAAATGATATTTATGATATAAAGCAAAAAAAGCATATATACAGGATGCATACAAAATATATGCAGAGACAGAATATCTCCTTGCAACACACAAACTCATTTGCACAAACACACATGTCAATTTATAGCTGTCTTTGAGTAATGAGATTAGGAGTGATTTTTGTCCTTATTATTCATCTGCAATTATTTTCTATTATAAACTTGCCTCACTGTGGGGGGACATGGAGGCTGTGTTCTTAACCGGTATTTAAATGGACATTTCCACTGGACAGCCCCTCATGGGGTTTCACTTACAACAGTAAAAACCACCCCTTATCATAGGATGACAGCTTTTTTAAAAAACCCTTTTTAGTCCATCAGCCCCTTGTACCCACAACAACACTCTCAACAACACTCTCACTTGCACCACAACAACATTCTCAAACTCCCATCTGAAATTGTCTGTCTCCTGATCAAAATCCTTTCTAAACCTGTTCTGTTCACTACTACAGAATAATATCCAAAATCAATTGTATGGCATTCAGACCTTCTATATTCTGCCCTTATCCTACTACGTAAGGTTCATTTCCTTGTTCTTCTCACTCCCACATATATTCTAACTACCTTATACCTTATACCTGAATTCATATACTTTCCCCCTTCTTTTTATGCTTTTATCTCTAGAATGCCCTTACTGTATGTTCTGCTTTATAAACTCCTGTTGGTTCTTTAAAACCCAGATCAAATGCTTCTCTATTGAGAAATCATTACTCAAGAATTACATTCTCTCTAGCCCCACAGCCATTTCTCTCATTTTTCTTTTATAGCATGCTTCCCCGAAGGGACAGCAAACTCCTCAAGAGCAAGGGCCCTGTTTATTCAATTCTGAATGAACATCAATAGCAACTGCTGGTATGTAGGCAGTACTCAATAGCGAGTGGCTGCCTTAAGGAAAAGAAAGGTACCTTTACACAAAACCGAAAGAAGAAAAATTTCAATTAAGGTAGCATTCCCAAGAGACATGGCCAAATAAACTTGATAAGGGAAATCTCGATGCAGTTTAGCAATAAGTGACAAGACAGACCTAAGCAGGGAAAAAAATATGACAGCTGCTATATTTAATCCATCCCACCCAATCAGGACACTTGAAGATCCCAACTTCTCAGATGATCTGTACCTTCAGATAACAAGTCAAAAAGTGGATCCTTTCATCTTTAAGTCTGATAAGCTAAGACTTGTTGAGAGCTTTCCATGGTCCTGAAGCTGTTGATCTTTCATACATCCCTTTCCCTTCATTCATTCAATAGGGAATAACTGATGCTTTATGTAATAAGCCTGTTCCAGGCTCTAGATTAGAAATATAGTGGTCAACGAGATATATTATAGCTCTGTTCTTCTTTTGAAACTTACATTCTAGTTATTGACAAAGACATGAATGAAAGAAAGGAAGGAAAGAAGGAGGAAAGAGAGAGGAAGAAAGGAAGGAAAGAGAGAAGGAAGGAGGGAGGGAAGGAAGGAAAGAAGGAAGGAAGGAAGGGAGGGAGGGAGGGAGGGAGGGAAAGAGAGAGGGAGGGAGGAAGATAAACCAGATCCTGATTGATAAAGGCCATGCAAAGAATTAGAATAAGATGATGAAATGTTAGCTTTAAAAAATATACTTTAGACTGGTAGTTAAGGAAAGTCCTCTCTGAGAAGATAATATTTAAGTTGAGGTCTGGAGATAAGAATCTGTCAGCCAAACCAAAAACATCCCAAGCAGATAAAATACCCTAAGTAGATAATGAGCTTATGTTCAAAGAACAGAAACAAAGATAGCATAAGTACAATATGGTAAGTGAAGGAAATAAGGTTGAGGGTGAGGCTGGTGCATAAAATTTAATTGGACTTTTATGCTAGTATGGAGAATTTCAATTCTTTCCAAGTGCGATGAGATAATTTGCAAACAATGATTTTCCAGGCAGAACCTACAAATGAATTGAAGGGTTCCACCCTCTTCTGAACTAATCCTGAACCTGAATTCTTGGGACTAACCAACTTTGTGATTTCCTTGGTTATAACCTTAATCCCTAAAACCAAACTTCATCCCTAAAATTGAATGTAGAGTTTAACAATAGCCATAGAGAATGTAAGATGAGGAATACACAGAAGTAAGAGAATAGATAATTTATGATTCTCCAAGAGACAAGCATAAAATCCAAAAAAGTCAATTGGAAAGTTGAGAATCAGACCACTGGAATGAAAGGAAGCTTTGTGAACACTGAGACCTTGTCTATCTTATTTATTGTTAGATCTCCAGTGCCCATAATGGTCTCTGACACTATTCATTGCTCAACATATACCTACTGAATAAACAAGTGAAAATGAATAAAGATGAGATGTGGTAGCCATACAAATATGCCTCGCATAACTCTGATCACAAGGAAAATAATCCACCAAGAGCCACTGATAAATTCCACCAAGTTGCCCAAGGACTGCTCCCAAACAGTGCTTGCATGTGGCAGGGATACTAGAGCAGGCCCATTCCTGGAGATCTGGGACTTTCCTGAGAGTCTTGCTTAGCTTTCATTTGACTGCACAATGGTCTATAGTATTCTCACCAATTCTTCCCACCTTCTCTCCACCAGGAGTCTGGCTCGCATTTCCATCTGCTAGCTCTTCCAGCCTCTCTTCCCTCCCTCCCCATTTTTCTCCCAGTTACTTCCCCCAACAATAATATAATGGTCTCTGCTTGGAACACCAAGACTAATGCAGAAGATTTGGAATACTTCCTACTGAGCTAGATACTAATGAAATCTCTTGCTCCTGTGGGCATACTTTCTTCCAAGGCAAGAATTAAGCAACCTGGAAGCCAAAGGGAAGGACAGGTAAAAAACTGTTCCTGAAACGGAAGAGAAATCAAAAGGGAGAAGTTAAAGGAAGATTCTCAAAAGGGTTTTTTATTCCTATTCCCTACTCTATAGAATCTACTTAAAAACTCTAATAAGTTCAAAATCTAACAAGTTTTATTTTAATGTACTCAAAACTTGGGTTCTCCATAGCTATAATTTCCATGACTCAAAGTCTTGATCACAAATCAATTACAATCATTTGAACTTTAATTGGTCAATAAGGGAAGTGGCTATTGTGAATTGCAAAATATTTGTGCTGTACTCTTGAGATATAGAGATTTCTCACATATCCTTGATGAAAATTTATCCTCTCAACATGCATGTACATTAAATGGAGCAAGAAATAGTCTCCCCATTTCACAGTTGAGAACATTTAAAAATGCAACATAGTTTCTTAATAATTTACAGAATAGAGAGTACCCAGACCTAGGTCTGACTTGAAGCACAAGGCTCTTTGTCCACATCATGCCACCTGTCATAGCTGGGGCCATGAAGTGAAGAACATATTTTTTTTTTTTTTTTTTTTTGCCTTCCATTATCCACTCTGCTTTCTTCTGATAACAACATCACATTTTTGTTTCAAATATTGTGTTAATTATGGAATTAGTTCTAATCTCCAAAGATGAACATGTGACTCAAGAGAGGCCAACTATAGTACTAAATCCCCCACGGATAGGCACATAACCCAAGCAGGGATACTGGAAGCTACCTGAAATCTTTGATGAATCCACTAGGGAAGGATATTGTCACTGGTGTTACTAAGCTGATAAGCTATAAACCATAATGCCCCCATGTGGATATTCCCTGCCTAAGAATGAAGTAATGTGATGAAAACTGGGCTTGCAACATGAATACCCAGTAATTTCATTTGAATGCCTGAATCTATCTATATCTGACACTGTACATTTTACATTGTACAGTTTTAAGAATCAGTACATTCCCTTCTAAAATTTTAGGTAGTGTTTGAGTTGTGTTTTAGCCAATTGTCAAATGTTTTTTAAAAATAACAATATTTTATAAATAGTGATAAGACCAAAAGTGCCTCAGAAAAGAAAAGAGTAAACCACAGTGAATAATTTTTATGATTTAGATCTAGAATATCATGTAGCTTCATGCAAACTAATGGGCTCATCATTCACTTTTATTTTCCCTTTCTATCAATGATCAGAGAACAGAACTGAAATCAAGAAACTTCAAAAGCATTTTTCCTTGAACTTCAAAAAGTCGGTTGGATGATGTTAATATCTGCACCAGAAAGAATAAAACACGATGTCTTTAATTCCATAAGCTTTAGATTTGGGGCGGTAGGAAGGGATAGTTCATCACTGAAGTAAAGAGATAAAAAGTGGGGATAAAGCTGTCTCAGATGAAAAAGTTTCTCAGAGAAAAGAGAAAAGACTTTAGAGTAAGACTGGAAAACATCGGAATTTACAAGTAAAATCTCACCCAGCACTGTCTATCCCCCTTTCTTTATTTTTATTTATAGCACTTATTATCTAACACAGAAAATATTTCTTTTATTTATTCCCTACCTCATCTACCAAGAAGATGGACTGCACATAGGCAATGGTTCTGTCTATTTTCTTCATTGCTGTATCCCCAGCTTCTAGAAGGGTACAGGCACATAATGTGTACTAATAAATAATGGTTGGATATTTGTGAAAATGTATTTGCACTTCTAAAAACTTTACTTAAAACTATATATAATAAAACATTTCAATATTATAGCAATACCAACTGATGGTTATGTTCAACTATTTAAATAGAGTTCTATATTCATCTAAAAGGTAGAAATGTGTGCTCTAAGCCCCTCTCCATTTACCATACAAATTAGAACCATGGTTGACTGAATCATGAATCATGGTAGCATCACCTTTGCAGCCAAAGTACCACAGTGGAAGCAAACAGGCTGCGGAGCTGAGCTGTCTAATACACTACTCACTAACCACATGTGGGTCATTAAGACTTGAAGTGTGGCAAATCTGAATGGAGATGTGCTTTAAGATTTTTAAAAAAATAAAACACAGGACTTCAAAGTCTTAATACAAAAAAAAGAATTTTAATTATCCCATTAGTAATTTTACCTTGATGACACATTGAAATGACTTTTAATATATTAAGTCAAATAACATATATCTAATTATTTTCTCCTATTTTCTTTTCCTTTTTTGATATGACTACCAGAAAATTTAAAATCTTTAACTTGAGTTTGTAGTTCACTTCCTACTTTTTTTTGGACAGATCACTATAGATTGCTAGCTTTGCAAGTCCAAGCCTGGGAAATTGAATGATAGACACTGATGTCCCTTTCTTTTTTTTTTTTTTTTTAGATTTTTGAGTTTTATTGAAATCTTACATGAACAAGAAATTGGAAATACAATCACATCAAAGAACAAATTGTCACGGCTTTGACATTTAAGCCAAACAAATTTTGTAGGGCAGATTTCAAAAAAGTGAAGTTATAACAATTTAAAAACACAGTTAACCTACTTCTAGGAATGCAAAACATACAATCATAGGTTATTTTCTTTTTTGTTTTAATTTTTTTAATATATATATTTTTAAGTTGTTGATGGATACAATGTCTTTATTTTATTGCTTTGTATGTGGTGCTGAGGATCGAACCCAGGGCCTCACGCATGCGAGGCAAGCGCTCTACCGCTGAGCTACAATCCCAGCCCCCATAGGTTATTTTCAATACAAGAAAACTTAAATTTGTTTGTTTTAATTTCTTAAAACTACTAAGACAAAGCACTAGCTTGTATTTTTATTTACAGCATACTTCATACTCCTATGTATTCTATCCCAAATCAAAAAGAAAAAAAAAAATTGAAACTGTCCAAACCAAAGGTTCTGTAAAATCATGATTTAACAGCTTGTTCTGAAGCTAAAATGAAGCCTGAAACGATAAAAGCATTGTAATCCCCAGAATAAGGGAACTCTGCAAGCCCAATAATGTCCAAGAGCATTTATGAAAAGAAGAAAAATAAAAAGACTTGAGTATATACACAATAGTGATTTCTTCAGCCCAATACAAATGGCAGCAAATTGCTATTTAAAGATGAAACCATTAAGCCAATTATGTTTTTTGAAGAAGGTAGTAGATCTAGAGCCAATCGTATCTTGCCAGTATCATTTTCAAGCCCTCACTTGTCTATTTCCACTGTTGCCCATAAGTATCCTGATAAAATTCCTGGTTGTCATTATTGTAACCATAGTTACCAGAATAGTCACCACCTTGCTGAAGTGGTTGCTGAGTGATGGGTTGGGAACCCCAATTCTGTTGGTTGTTGGTCTGACGACGCTTGGAATCAGGTTGGTTGTACCCATCTGCCTTTCTCTTGCCTCCTACATTGCCCCCACCATTGCCCCGAGCTCCACGAGAACCACGGCCTCTCTGCTGTTGTGCAGGACCCCCTCTACCACCCCTAGAGCCTCTTGGTGGTCCCAAAGGTGCCCCCCTCTGTGAATAGCCAGCTCTACCTCTTGGAGGTGGTGCTCCCCAACCCCTTGGTGGTGGTGGAGCACCTCGCCCTCCCCTTCCTCCTCCTCTTCCTCTTACTGCATAGCCATCATCATAGCCATAGTAGGGGTCTTCATAGCCACCACGATAGTCGTGATAATCATAACCATAGTAATCATCATAGTAATCTTCATAGCCATAGTAATCTGGAGGGTAGCCATATCCACCTCTCCCTCCACCACAACCTCGACCTCTAATTGGAGGCGGCATGCGAGGGGGAGGGTGATAGTAATAATCTTCATACGCAGTGCTTCTGGAGGCCTGTCTAGCAGCCTGGCGCTCTTTCCTTTTCTTATCTGGAGGTTTAGCTAAGACTATTTCAATTTCTTCCCCTTCTATTTCTTTTCCATTCATTTCATCCATGGCCTTTACAGCAGCTCCTCGGTCTTCAAAATGAACAAATGCATAATCTTTCAACTTCTTTACTCTTTCAAATTTCCCAAATTCAGAAAACGACTTTTCCAATATTTCTTCTGTCACAGTAGTAGCCAAGTTTCTTACAAATAAAACTTTCACCTTAGCCATGACTTCTGGATCTGGTTCTTCCACAGGGTCAGCCCATTCAACTGTAACTACATTTCCCCATACTTTTACTTTTCCACTCATCAGCCGACGTCTGGCTTGTGCTGCTGACTTGTGATCCTCATATTCAAGGAAGCAGAACCCCCGATTCTTCTTTTTGTCATCGGGTTGATGATAGAGAATAACGTCCACCAAACCCTCTGTGACTTTACTGAACTCTTCCAGGATGTTTTCTTTAGTCTTATTCTTTGGGATGGAGCCAACAAAAAGTCTGTTGTCTGCCACAGAAATGCATACTCCAAGGTGTTTACCAGGGCGAATTTCATAGCTGTCACACAGTTTAACAGCTTCCTGTGCAGCTTCTTTTCCACAGGTGATAAATGCATATCCTCTATTCTGACCAGACAGTGGATCCATCATAAGATGCAGATCCCAAATGGGTCCAGCCTTCTCAAACAGGGGCACCAACTCATCCTCATATAAATCTCTTGGTATTTTACCTACAAAGACCTCTGTTCCAATGCCAGGCTGCACACCAGAGTAAACACTGTCTGGTGGAGGACCACCATACTTCCTCTGTCCTGTGGTTACATCCAGAGTATAACCAGTCCTCTCAAGCAAGGCCTTGATCTTGGCTTCATCAGGTCCCTTTGTGGACTCTTTCACCTTGCTGCCCTGTTTCTCTCTTTGCCTGTAGGTCTTCATAACTCCACATAAAAATGCACTTTTGTTCTGAACATGTGATAAGTCACTTTCCTTGAACTGTTGTAGAACAGACAAAGCTCCTTCTTCATTAAATTCCCTGAGGGCATCAATAGCTCTTTCATCAAGATCGACATAAGCTACCAATCCTGTCTGAAATATTTCATCAAGTCTTTCTGCTACCTTCTGTGGGAGGCCTGCCTCTATCAGTGTCTTGTAGTGTTCTGTGTGAGTTACACTGGAAGTATCCATTGGTTCTTCCTCTTCTTTTAACTGTACCGCATTACCATTCACCTGATTAGCCATTTTATTATGCAGGGCAGAGCAGGGGCCGGTGGCCGGGCCCGTGAGAATCAGCGCGAGGCGCTTTGAAAACGACTAGAAAAACCACTGATGTCCCTTTCTGGCCTCTAGCTTGATCATTCTATGAATGATCAAGAGCCAATATTATAATAAAAACATTCTTTTGGCTATGCTCTTTTCCTCTTGAGCCAATTGCTTAAAGTCTTCATGAGGTGATGCATTTTCTTGTGCCAAGGATTTCCAGTAGTGGAATTCCTAATGAAGCAAATGCCACAGACAGTAGCCACAAAGTGTTCTAGGTACATGAAATTTCTGACCTATTTTGGTTCCAGAGAGTTTGATATCTCCCATATCAATCAGAAAAAGACTGCCTTCTCAGTCCCTAATCCCTTGCTATATGCAGTTCATAATGCTGTCCCTCCTTGGGATTTCTATTTCATTTTTCATCAATTTCAAATGTGTTCTCATCTGATCATATTAACAGAGAGACTTAAATTGTTCCTTAACTACTTTTGGTGTCTATTTATTTCATTTATCATCACCCAAAGTGGGATTAAGTTAAGGCTCACATTACCCACTCTCTAACCCAGCAGCAGTCTTAGAGACAGGCCATCTAATTCTTTCTTTAGTCCTCGATCTCAGGAGACAATCATTGGGAAGAATGAATAAACCACCTAAGCCCCAGAAATACTGTCTACATTGTTCAGCTGATTTCTCAAAATGAAAAGAAACCCAGAAGAATTGCTCTAATTTCCTACAATTCAAGGTCTAGATGTCACCTCTGACCCCTTTCCTACTTTCTTATGCCAAGTTCACTGGCCAGACTTGTTTGTAAATGGACCATGCATGTTCTTTTGTACAAGGGCCAAGAGTGGTGCCACACGCCTGTAATCCTCTACAACTTGGCAGAGCGAAGCAGGGAGGATCACAAATTTGAGGCAAGCCTCAGCAACTTAATGAGATCCTGTCTCAAAATTAAAAATAAAAAGGGTTGGGTGTAACTCAATGGTAGAGTACCCCCTGGGTTCAATCCCAAGTACTACAAAAAATAAATAAACCAGGAGGCAGGGACATCAGATAGTGGACCAGGCACTTCAGAATCACCTGGAATCTATTCAAATGTAAATTACTAGGTCCCATCTCATAACCACTGAATTGGAATTCCTTTTGGTGGGCCTGGAAATCTACATTTCAGCAAGATTCCCATTTACACACATCTAGAGTTTGAGAACCAAAATAAAATGAAAGAAAATATATGGAAGGGAATACAGAGAAAGAAGACTAGGAAGAGGCAGACAGAAAGGCAGGCACAGCCTCCCAGAAGATGATCTTACCATAACTTATGAGATGAACATCCATCTCCTTTACTACTGGGTAAATTTTCCCATCTCAAACGTTTTTCTTTACAACACAATGCACAACATTTATAAGACATTGTCTCCCAACTTATCTTCATCAAAGACAACTGAAACATTGTGATAATGTTTATAGAAGATGAATAAGGGTAGGCCATGTCTACAGAAAAGGCTTATGAGCTCTTGTTAAAAGGGAAGGAGGAAAGTAATAAAAAGGAAACAATAAGGACCAAGAATCATGACCTTGGATATAAAGATTTGGGAACAGCAATCAAGCTGAAATTCATGTAATATGAATCCAGTGAGAGGAAGGTGGGAAAGAAGAAGAAAAATAAGCTTTAGAGGAGAGAATGGAGACACAAAGTAAAGGGAAAAAGAAAAAAAAAACCTCATTCTACATGGAAAAACATCTATCTGTATTTTGAGACCTAGAGAGGGAATAGTAGCTGTGGCTGAAAATGTGAAGTCATTACCAAATTTAATTTTGGAGGAACTGGTGCTTCTGTGGAAAGGTTCACTCTGAACCCTGCAAAGAAAGCAGCCACACCTCATGCATGGCTGTCTCTTCTGGACGTGACCTGGACAATCATGGAGATTGATAAATCACCTGGTCTGCAGTCCATAGCTGGAGATCTGGGAAAACTGATGGTTGAGGTCTAGTTCAATCCAAAGGCCTGCAACCCAGTAGAGATGGTGGTTTAGTTTTATCCTGAAGACCAGCTGATTCATGACTCAGAGAGAACCAATGTTTCAGTTCAAGCCCAAAGGCAGGAATAAACCTTTGCCTCGGCTCAAGGAAGTCCAGTAGGAGTTCCCTCTCACTCCCTGAAGTGTCAGGGTTCTGCTTTATTCAAGCTTTTGACTCATTGGATGAGGCCAAGTCACATCAGGGAAGGCAATCTGCTTTACTCCATTCTACCAATTTAAATGTTAATCTCCTCAACAAACACCCTCACAGACAAACCTAGAATAATCTTTTACCAAATATCTGGGCATCCCCTAGCCTAATCAAGCTAACTCATGAAATAAACCATCACACAGACTCTCTTCCAACCTGTTGCAAACATACCTCACGAAGACCTTTACCACAGCTCCAACTACAGACCTGAGTTTAGCTTTGGTACATCAATCTCCTCATCAGTATCTGCCCAGTAGAAAGTGATTTTTGTATAAATATAGCACAAACATTAATCAAGGTGATCTAAACATCTCACTCATGTAAATCATAACTCAAGCTTTTTTTAAAAATGAAATAAGGGTAATACTGCTACCACACAACTTGCACGAGGGCCTTACATTTCTAAAACTGCAACATTACCTGCAATTCATGGACAGAAGTGTATGTGGAAAGTCTGGTGTCCCAAGCTGAATAAGCAGTGTGTCCAGGATAAGGGAGTCTCTAATAACATCCCAGGTTTGATCACAAGGCCTAGCACACAGTTGTGCTCAACAGTATAATTTATTAGAATAAAAGGATACAGATCAAAAAAGAATTTTAAAGGGAAAAGCTCATGAAGCAAAGTACAGTGGAAACCAGGAGCAAGCTTCCAAGGTCTTCACCCAGTGGAGTAACATGGAATGTGCCCAATGCCTCCACTGTCACACTCTGACAACCCATGTGCAGTTTTCTCTACCACAGAAGCTTGCAGACACAGCACCCAAGATTCTTGTTAAGGACAGCCCATGTAGATGCCCTCTGCTTGACACATAACCCACATAAATACAGTTATCTTATACTAGACAAACATGACAAACATGTACATTGGAGAAAAGATACCCTCTTCAACAAATGGTGCTGGGAAAACTGGAAATCCATATGCAGCAAAATGAAACTAAGCCCCTCTCTCACCATGCACAAAACTCAACTCAAAGTGGATCAAGGACCGAGGAATTAGACCAGAGACCCTAAGCCTAACTGAGGAAAAAGTAGGCCCAAATCTTCATCATGTCAGATTAGGCCCTGACTTCCTTAACAATACTCCTAAAGTGCAAGAAATAAAAGAAAAAAAATCAATAAATGGGACAAATTCAAACTAGAAAGCTTCTTTTCAGAAAAAGAAACAATGAGGTGAACAGATAGCCTACATTCTGGGAGCAAATTTTTGCCATATGCATATCTGATAGAGCACTGATCTCCAGGATATACAAAGAACTCAAAAAACTTAACACCAAAAAAAAAAACCCAATCAATAAATGGGCTAAGAAGCTGAACAGACACTTCTCAGAAGAAGATATACAATTGATCAACAGACATATGAAAAAATGTTCAACATCTCTAGCAATTAGAGAAATGCAAATCAAAACTACTCTAAGATTTCATCTCATGCCAGTCAGAATGGCAATTATCAAGAATACAAACAACAATAAGTATTGGTGAGGATGTGGGGGAAAAGGCACACTCATACATTGCTGGTGGGACTGCAAATTGGTACAACCAATCTAGAAAGCAGTATGGAGATTCCTTAGAAAACTTGGAATGGAATCACCATTTGACCCAGCTATCCCACTCCTCAGTCTATACCCAAAAAACTGAAAAATAGCATACTACAGTGACGCAGCCACTTCAATGTATATAGCAGCTCAACTCACAATAGCTAAACTGTGGAAGCAACCTAGATGCCCTTCAATAGATGAATGGATAAAGAAACTGTGGTATATGTACACAATGGAATATTACTCAGCAATAAAAGAGAATAAAATTACAGCCTTTGCATGTAAACGGATGGAGTTGGAGAATATCATGCTAAGTGAAGTAAGCCAATCCCAAAAAACCAAATGCCGAATGCTCTCTCTGATAAGTGAGTACTGGCCCATAATGAGGGAGAGGACACAGGAAGAAGGAGAAACTTTGGTCAAAGGGTAGGGAGGGCAAGGGAGAGGGGGCATGGGGGCAGTAAAGATAGTGGAATGAGATGGACATCATAGCCCTAGTTTCATGTATGACTGCATATACAATGTGAGTCTATATCACGTACAACCAGAGAAATGAAAATTTGTGCTCCATCTGTGTACAATAAATCAAAATGCATTCTGCAATTATGTATACCTAAGTAGAATAAATAAATTTATAAATTTTAAAAATGTATACCTAAGTAGAATAAATAAATTTATAAATTTTAAAAAATTCTAGACTCCCCAAAGGAAAGCAAATATGCAGCATAAACCAGATAATGTGAAAGAATAGTTTAGGCGCAGTGAGGGAATCAGGTTAGGAACCCTTCCACAAACCAAGTTCCCAGGCACCAACCAAGGGTCAATCTTGCAGGCAAGTCTTCTAAAAATAGTAATCTCAAGAATCCTGTGTTAACATTTTTTTCAGCACAAGCAGGAGAGATTTCCTTCCCCCAGTCACTGGATTTGGTATGAGAATGAGAACAGAGGAAGGGCACTCACTTCAGAGAGGCACCCACTCAATCACAAAAGTTTGGGCAGAGAACTGGACTTTCTTCTGCCAAAATACAGGAACTGGAAGACTTATGTTTTTGCTAAAAGCACTGACCCTTCACTTGGGCCTGTAGATGCCCCATGAGTAACCAAAACAAACGCTTGTCATATCTGCCTCCATACTGCATCTGTCTCCTTTTGCTGCCTGAACCTCCAAGTCACATTCCTACTTAACTCTGCACATAGACATATAAATCACTTAAGGAATATTCATTTAAAAGCTTATAATAAATGGTTAGTCTTTAACTTTCCTAATCTGTCTCCTCATCTTTGGGTGCTGCTTGACTTACCGCATTTGCATGAATGGTGTCAACACTAGTTATGCCAGCATGGAAATGCCTCTACTACATTCCCCAGAAAAGACACATCAGACTGTTTTCTTACTCTACCTGTGAAAAATCTTCCACTCCAAAATTCCTACATTAGCCGCCATCCGCAGGAAAAAGTTACAGAAGAAACAACCTTTGGCCCTTCTCCCATAAAAATGGAATGGTGACTTGACAGTGGAGATTTGAAGGAGGGCCAAATCATTAACTTAACTAACTCCATCTTGCCCTTCCAATTTGTTCTTTCTCTGAGTCATTCTGTCCAACAGTCACCTTGGATTCCAGGAACAACAGGTCTGATCAATAAACATTTTATGACAAAAGTTGAAACTACCCTCCAGACAGCAGCAACTTTCTTCTGACAAGCCCTCACATGATCAATCCTAAGATAATAATCAACCAGGCCACAGCCTAACCAATACTGCCCGCTATGCAAGCCCCTGACCCTTGCCTATATAACCCCAATGCTCTTGTCAGCACCCCCAAGGACAGGCTTAAGATATTGGTCTCCTGTGCCTTCCCTGTATGACCACACTGCCTTCACTCCGCTGCACTCTTCATTTGGTGCCTTGGGGCAAGTGGCCAGACCTGATGCATTAGGACCCCCTAGCCTGAGTTGGGCCTCTGGCCTAGAAGTCAGGTAATACAGCCAGTAAAATTCAGTATGTTTATATGGACTGTCTGCAGTGGGTTGAGAGGAACTGAGCCTCACAACACAGATAAAGTAGAAATACAAAGGTTGCTGAATCTTAGCAAGGAAAAGAAATACAACTACTGAACACTTAAAACTGAATGAACTGATCTTCAGGATGTTGCTATTTAATTATTCCTTGCACACAATTCCTAATGATGCTAAATAAAATAGGATTTACTTTTACCAGCGTTTCTTTGGTTGCAATAAAATATTCTCTTTTTGTCATTCAGAAAACAAGATTAAAAACTCATCTATGATTCAAGGAGCATTTGCAGAAATATTTTCACTTTGGTCATGAGGTTAACACTACAGATATGTATCAGAGCAGAGATCCTAGGAGGGGAAAAAATTATCTGGTGGTAGGCAACTGCTCTTGCCTTAGGATTAGGGTTATGTATATTTAAAAAGTGATTGTTTTATTTTAAAAAATGATTGCCTAAAAATTTTTGGCATCATCTGAGAATAACCTTCAGGTTATCTTAAGGAAAATCTAAATGCAAAAATGACTTGGGTAGTGGTTGGCAGCTCTTCATCAGACTGAAAAACTTGGCTATGCATATTCACAGTGGTCTTTGCATTTTAGCTAAAGGGACATTCTCTTTAACATGTAAACAGTTTTAATAATCATAAAAATCCTCAGACACTGACCCCAGGCAAAGACTGAAAAGTAAGATGAGGCCATCTGTCAGCTTGACAGAAAAAGACCCAGAGCATGGCAAGGTATAAACAATGTCTTAAGGGCATCTTTCCCCTCTCTCTGATTCTATGATAGTGATAGTCATCTATTAGTAATTTACTTTTTGAAAGACTAAAATATCGAGGGTCTAAAGTTCAGAGGAGCTACCATCTTTGTTTGGATTAGACAGGATCTAGGGAATTGGGAAGAAAACATGAAATTTCTACCTCAGTCTATGAATGATAAAGGAGTCTGTCCAGAGAGATACAATCATCCAATAAATAGTGCCATATCCTGCACTCATGGGAAGGATGCTCCGAGAGTTCTCATCAATGGGAATGTCTTCCATCTTCTTCCATCTTCTTCCATCTTCTTTATCACTAACAAATGGTAGAAATCATTGTATTTGGTATTTACCTCTGGGGGAAAATATTTTTATGTTAAAAAGCACTTGATGATTCTATCTTTCATATATATGAATGTAAAACACAAAACAGGAAGGAAGGAAACTAGACTGTGTTCTCGCTGAGAAGCAATGGGTGGACACAGAGAGACCAACCAAGTTATCTTCATCCTCCAGCCAAGTTACAGGATGATGGTTTTTCCCATCACCCTTCTGGTTCCCAGATGTCTGTAATCTCTCCTCCAAATTCTATTTCTGAGTTGCATTAGAGGTGAAATGAAACAAGCCTAGCACACTCTCACATTTTAGAATGATGAAATTGATTGGATTTCTTGTGAAAACAAAAAATCCAAGGTCAGAGTTAGAATACAATTTGGGATAGTATGGTGGTTATCCAATTGGATTCCTCTCTATCCCATAGTTTAGTGGCAGTACTCCAAAGGAAGTGAAAGGAAAAACACAATGGTAGAGTTGGCCATTGCCCTTACTTTGGTCAGAACTACTTTATCCCTATCGGTATGTGGGGCATGCATGTATATATGTATGCAGCTATGTGTATGCATGTGCATAGGTATTCCTCATATGATTGATTAGTGTGTGTGTGTATGTTTCTTTTTCTCCACAATTTTTTAAAAAAGGATTCTTACAAAAAATAATTTAAAACTCTGGAAATGATGAACTAATAATCCAAGAAACAAAAGATTAATTTCCTGTGTGACCTCAGGCAGGTAACTTCACCTCTTTTACCCTGATCAACTAAATAAAAGGGGTAGCTTTTATGATGTCCATAGGTCACACTAGCTCTGGAAGTTTATGATGAGAAAGGGAGCAGAGGGAAGGAGTCAAACGGTCACGAGTGTAGAGAACTCTCCTCAGAAATCAGAGAGGCCAGTAACACCTTCAGAAAAGGTGAACTGCCTTTTCCTGTATTGTATCAAATGTAATACATGGCAAGATGCCTCCCTAAGCCACATCTGAGTCCCCAGATGCTTTCTGAGACAGCTTCTGGGCTAGAGAAAACATCAGTTCAAACTCTGCATTAAAATTAATGGCTTTATTCTTCCCTGGAGACTCTTTACTTCCCTACCCGTCCCTGCCCCACACCCACATTCCCTCATACACACATTTTTCTTTCCAGCATTAGTCTACTATGAGCAAGGAAATCCAGCATCATTCTGGATCATGTCAGAGGTACTATGGACTGAGATGTAAGAGTATTTGATAATTAAGTCCCTGGAAAGAGTCAGACTATCAGGAAACCATGAATGAAGCCACAAGTATTTTTCAGTCAATCCATCCACGTTTTTTTTTAAACCTCTTTACCTTGAACTCTTCAAGCATCAGGTTTCAATTTGGCACTGTGTGAGGCTATGCCAAGGTGACAGAGGGAAGTAAAGCATGTTCTCCACTTTGAGGAGCCCCTGGCCTAAGGGTAGGCAGAAGCTATCCACTATAATATACAGTACTGTGATAGGAGAGGACAGGAATGTCTTTGGCATCATTCTCTAGTTAGTGTCCAGTAATACCTGGGACTTAGTAGGTGCTCAGTAAAGGTTTGTAGAATGAGTAAATGAACCTATGGAAATGGAGAAGGAAAAGCAATTGATTTTCACTGAGTTGTGAGTAGGAGAGAAAGCAATTGGAGCTATACTACTAATTCATACTCTGATAAGATGTGAAACGCCTGAGAATCTCATTGCTGCTCTTTTTAGGAACTTATTGATCTTGCCAGAATGGAGAAAATGTTCAGTCAGTCAAAGGAATAATCTCTGATTTTAAAACACAGACACAACCAAGCAAAGTTTTAAAAAGTTGGTTGGTTCGTTTCTAGGTAGAAAGGGCAACAATGAAATGTTTAGCCATGTGGCTAATTATTATCCCCCTCTTTTCATCGCCCACACCCCTGCCTCCCAGGAATATGCACCAAGGCAATAAATAATTTATAATTTAATGCCCTAAACAATTAATTAAGAAGTGCCCAAACACATAACATATTTCAGCTTACTCAAACCTTCCTCTCCACCTATAATTAACACTGTTGGGGTAGGATTGCCAGATGAAATACTGGACACACAGTTAAATTACAATTAAAGACAAACAATGAATAATTTTTCAGTGTAAGTATGCCCTTAACATTGCTGGAACATACATAACTAGAACAAATACCAGTTAAATCTGACAATCCTAGTCACAAAGAACAATTAGGGCTAAGTAGAGAGCTGTGTCCTTAATAAAAGTCACTACCACTCAAAAGAAAAAAAAAAAAAAAGAGGTGGTACTAATTCCAAAGTTCATGTATTAACATTTTTGCCCAATTCCTTTATTTTCTTATGATAGTCCTGTCAACATTTACCCTCTTCTGGATATCCTTTGTGAAATCTTTGACCAAAATGAACGAAGTGCAGATAAGACATTCTAAGGGTGAAAATTCAATAGAGGTTGGCTGATAAGGACAACCTGTTCCACCCAGTCCAAGGCCAGACTGCTTGTAGTAACTGTAGAGCCCTTCATGGTATCTGCCCACATCCACCCTTCAACAACATGACCCTGCCTCCAAGTCACAGTTGGTGGGCCCTTTCTGTTGGGAATTTGCAAGTGGGACAGGGAGTTTCTCATTCAGTTCAGGATAGTCTCTTCAATGGAGTAGATTCTAATTTAAGGGTTATGACATGACTGCCTTTTGGAATCCTCTGTCCGATAAGAGAAAACTGATCTTCAGGGTAAATAAGAAATAATCAACAAGTGTAGATATACAGAAAGGAAAAAATACAGAGACTGAAAAGTCTCCTCATCTTCATTCTAGTTCCTTACTAGCACCCAGCTGCATCTCTGCCTGTGGTTTCCATGAAAACAAGCAATATCTTTATAAAGAGTTACCCCATTTACTTGATCTAATTCATGTCACCTTCTATTACTTACAGCTGCAATCCTAGTTATTACTACAAATAATTCATTTTTTTAATCTGCCTCTCTTCACAAGGGATTTCAGGCACCCATGTATAAAAGATGAGAGACTGACTTCTTCCTCAAAGTGCAGTCAAAACCTCATCCTTTTATATTAGTCCATCTATTCATTTTTAAATATATGTTTTTCTAAATACACAACATATTTTAAAATGTATGAATTAAGCATCTGCTCTGTTTGGGGGTCTATTTTGGATACTAGGATATGCAGTCAGTAAGGTAAGCAAAGGTTTATGTCCTCCTAGAGCTGTTTGTGTATACACACACGCACACATGTGAGAGTAATCCAGGTTCAGATGCTGTTGGGAAAATACAGCTAACAAAGTTCAAATCCAAGATACGTTTCAAAGGAAGAAACTGAACAAATTTCTGACCCATTAATATATGGAATGCAGCCGGGTGCGGTGGCGCAAGCCTGTAATCCCAGCACATAGGGAGGCTGAGACAGGAGAATCGCGAGTTCAAAGCCACCCTCAGCAATGGCAAGGCGCTAAGCAACTCAGTGAGACCCTGTCTCTACATAAAACACAAAATAGGGCTGGGGATGTGGCTCAGTTGTTGAGTGCCCCTGAGTTCAATCTCCAGTACTAAAAAAAATATATATATATGGAATGCAGAGATGATTTTCATGTCCATTGTTTGGGATAATGGAAAGTACCACTTTAAAAAAAAAAAAAACCTAGAAATCAGAACTCAAGCTAATCTTTCTCCATGCTCCAGGCACAGCTTTCTCCAAATCATCAGCATTTCTCCTTCTTTCAACTAATCTATGTTCTTATAGGTAATTCAGAAACTACCACTCCGATCCTCTGATCAGAAAATCAGAGAAAATAAAAGATACAGGTGAGAGCCGGGCGCAGTGGCGCACACCTGTAATTCCAGCACTTTGGGAGGCTGAGACAGGAGAATCGTGAATTCAAAGCCAGCCTCAGCAACAGCAAGGTACTAAGCAACTCAGTGAGACCCTGTCTCCACATAAAACACAAAATAGGGCTGGGGATGTGGCTGAGTGCTCAAGTACCCCTGAGTTCAATCCCAGTTACCAAAACAACAACAACAACAACAACAAAAGATACAGATGAGAACTGATGGAGCTGACTATTAAAAAAAAAAAAAAAAAGAACAATATATAGAAGTCATATAAAAAGATGAATATCTCTGTATAAACATTTCAAGGGAAAATTGGACCACATACAGACAAGAAAATACAAAATAGGTTATTGATTAGTTAAAAGCCTCTTGATCTCTCCAATAAACAAACAAATGTAAATCAAATAAAAACCATTTTCACCTGTCAGATTGGCAAGATTGCAAAAGAACAGTAACATCCTGCATTAGTAATGTAGTATAGAAAGAGTGTGGTGGATGGGAGCTAGGAGTCTTACCACTTCACAGCAGTTTGGTGATACATATCAAAACATTAAATACGTTTACCCTATGACCTAGCAATTCCACTCCTTAAGAGTTTTCCTTAGGAAATAAGAGGACAATGGCATATAGGTATAATTACAATATATTCATTAGAGATATATTTAGAAGAAAAAAATGGAATTTTCAACATAGCAATTAATATGAAAATTGATCAAATTAACAAGATATAGCTGTGTAATAAATTACTATCCAAGTAGTAAAGATAGCAATGTAGGCCTATATTATTATATTCATTGGCATAGGAATGATGTCTACTGTCTAACACATGAAATAAAAGTTACAAAATAGTATGGAAAAAGTGGATCCATTTTTCGTTTTTGGTATATGCCCCTATTTTACCCATAGAATGTGATTAGAAGAATTCTGGAAGTATATTCACTACAAAATAAATAGTGTTTAATTCTAGATAATTGGATTATGCCTCATGTACTTTCTTTTTAAAAATGTATTTTAATTTTTTACTTTTATAAAGAGAAATCTTATCAGAAAAACAGATGTTAAAAGTATTATTATGTTAAAAAATCTTACTCAAGGCCCTGGGTTCAATCCCTGCTACTCCCTCACACACAAAAAAAAATAATAACAATAAAATGCCATAATTCTAATATAAATAATTTTCCAAAAGCTATTATTAAGTAATTCATAGAAGTCTAAATTCAAATTCATATGCAAACATATAGATAAATATTCATCTTTGCAAGTATTAAAGACATGAATACCAAAATATTCATATTTTTCAATTTAGTGAAGTTTTTTTTTTTTTGGTAGTGGGGATTTAACTCAAGGATATTCGACCACTGAGCCACATCCCCAGCCCTATTTTGTGTTTTATGTAGAGACAGGGTCTCACTGAGTTTCTGAGCGCCTTGCTGTTGCTGAGGCTGGCTGTGAACTCACGATTCTCCTGTCTCAGCCTCCCAAAGTGCTGGAATTACAGGCATGCACCACCACGCCTGGCTAAAGATATTTCTTTTTAACCTAGAATACCTAGCACAGCTATGGGGTAGTTAAACGTGATCAAATACAGTTAATAGACATCATATACTTTGGTGCAAACAAATCTAAATAAAGGTACACTGATAAAATTCACATTTATTATAAATTTAAACAAATATCTCTCCATCAGGAAATGATTTAGTATATCTTTAGAATATCATGAGACAGTAGATATTGCATTTATAAAGAGTTCATAATAATGCAAAGCACTTTTTTAAAAATATGTAAAGCTGAATATATCTATATATATATTTTACATATATAAGTGATATATATGTATATAAAAGCTAAGTTAAGGAAAATAAATTTTAAAAAGAAAAACTATAACAAATTCTTCAGAATATCTGAGTACTAGGACTAAGTAAATTTTTCCTCATACTTTTCTATATTTTCTAAATGTTAAACTGTGAATAAAATTATTTTTGTAGTTGGATTTTTCCACCAATTTTCTCCTAATGTTTGGTAGATTTTCTACTCCATGAAGTTTCAACATTTAAATATTCAGTTTGGTATATATAGTCTTGCTGAATAGTTCATTTCTGTTGCACCATTCCCTTGTCAAAACCTCCTCTAGTTCCCCTTTGCCCAGGATATCAAGGTCAAACACCATGTGGGCAAGACTTCCAAGGGCCCAGGAAGCTCCCTCAACCTCCTGACCCAGTCTCATCTCTGATTCCTCTCCTAAATGGTATCCATATGTTCACTCCTAACCATTGATTCATTCCTAGCTTCAAACCTTGGTATAAGCTGTTATCCCACCCACTGACCTCTTGCTGCAAAGCTTTGCCTCCCTAAGGATTATAACTCTTTATAAGGTTCAAACAACTGCCACTCCTCCAAAAAGCTTCCTGTGGTTACTCTGGTCGTCCGGATTTCACCCTTCACTAACTGGGTCTGTACCATTAACTACTCACTTTGACCCTTACCCTGCACCATCCTCCCAAGATAACTGGGACTGCATTTTTTTCAGGTGGATTGTGTATTGACAAAACAAGACTCTGCACACTGACATCCACTGAAAATTTCTTCCAGAATTTAAGCTGAAACATAAGCCAGGACAAAGTGACCATGCAGAGCGATAGCCAAGGTATCATCTCTCAGATGTGGCCCAAATTTCCTAGGGGGTGGCACTTAACTGACCATGACCATCTCCACCAAAGGAAAGCTCTTCCCTGATCTGAGAGGTCATTTTAGCTGCAGTAGAGACCTTTTGAACAAGAGCCCCACATCACCATTCAAGAAGAATATACCTATGCCTCTCATGGTCCCAGATGAGGGAATATTTCTAGATATTAGGCTCTCCTGGTGCTTGAAATAATTGCAGCATCAGTGATATCATGTTTTCTCCTGGGAGGGAAGGAAGTAGAGTCCATACCCAGGAATTCCTGAGGAGCAAGGCTCTTGCATGCACCCTAAATAGCCAGACCTCTCCTTTGGCTGCTGAGTCATTTACAAGCATACAAATTCATCCTCAGATGAGACTATAAGGACAAGGAAATGGGACCTAATACTCATCACTTCCCATCATCATCAGGATTGTTAACCCATCATCATATACTGTACAACCAGTTCTGAGTCCCTGAAGTTAGCCAGAAACATGACATGTGTTATCTGATTCTCCTGACAATACTGAGAGGAGTATATCATCTCCACTTTTCAAACAGAGGCACAAGGTCTCAAGGTCAGTATATTATCAAAGGTTGCATATCTCAAAAGTAATGGAACAAGATATATAACCTGTGCCTTCCAAGTCTGTTGATCTTTCCACTGCCCCAGGGGCCATTCTGTAAATCTTTCACACCCACTCTAATGTGTTAATGACCACCCAATCAAAAAATCCTTCTTGATGTCTAACCTACTTCCTGTAAGCTGCAGCTTTAAGGCCTTTCCTCCTGTTCTCTTCTTGGAAGAATTGGTCCCCAGGCTCTGAAACAATAGTTCTTCTGCCAGAATTGTTAAATCACCCCTTGGCCATCTTTCAGGATGAATCATTCCAGATCTTCACAGGCCTGATTTTTGGAACATTATTCATTTCCATTCTGTTCTCCCAAACGTTCTTCTCCTCTGCAGCTTTCTGACATGCATCTCTCCATTTTGAAACATAGTTAAGAATTTCCAAGACTGTTGTGGGCTTTTTGGTTTTTATTTTCTTCAAGTAGGTTAGGAAAGGTTTAATGGTTGGGGGAAGGGAAACTTTCCATCTGTTCAAGTATAATGCCTCATTTCTGAGGGAAGAGAGATTAGAAGAAAGCTCAGAGGGCAAGGGCCAGAGAAACAACTTAGAGAACAAAAATAGATGAGTTCAAATGAAGATGAATCAGAAACGTGGGATTAAGTTTTCCTGAGGCTTTCAATCTTACCAAGAAATGTGCTGGATAAACTAGATTTGGATCTGATTTATTAAATGCAAAATGATTTTTTTCTTTTAAAAAATGGGTAAGATGCTGAGTATATTCCCAGCCCTCTCCCTAATGCAATTAAGAACCACCAAAGATCGGAGTAGGTCAAAGCTGGGTGCCTGTTTAGGTACTCCCAGGGCTAGTACTTTCTGACAAGGAAGCCTCCAGCAGGGTACAAAAGTAAGAACTCCAGGCCGGCTCCCTCTCTCTTTCTCTGCTTTCTAGCTACCCTGAGTAGCTTTCCAACACAGCCTTCCACCATGGAATTCTGCCTTACCTTGAGTCCAGAGATATGGAGCTGGCCAAACATGAACTGAGACATCTGAAACTATGAGCCCCAAATGAACTTCTCCTCCTCTAAAAATAATTTTAAAACTACTAGGCTAAAAGAGGCCTGGATTTTGGGTCTTACTGGATGGGCCTGGTAAATCCTTTTACTTTCCTGGGACTCAGTTTCTCCAAATTTATTTTAATTTTGCAGTGCTGGGGATCAAACCCAGGACTTTGGATATTCTAGGCAAGTGTTCTACCACTGAGTTTTATCCCCAGCCCAATTTCCCCAAATTTAAATCAAAATGTTTCAGACTGCATGATCTCAAATATGACTCCTTTCTAGGTCTCATATTTCATAATTCTACAATGAATATTAGTCTCCAGAGTGTCATCCACCAAACACTGATCCTACAAGATGCTTGGTGAAAAGCTAGTATAGTGGTCCCAAACAATTTGTGAAGTGCCACATGTGTGAACCTTCTCCTTGAGATTTACAGTAGATATTTACGTATTAAAGATTCTATGAAGACCTGCCCAAAAAAAAAAAAAAAACCATACTTGCCTCAATTAAACCCAACATTCCTTTAATTTCATTCCTTAGAATTATTTTATTATGATGCTGACAATTATTGTGACCCTGTGGAATATATTTTCATAAACACTGGCAGTAAACCCTATATCTCCTTTCTTCTTACTTCTGAGGTTTTATTGTCCATTGTTCTTCCTCCCCTATTATGTCAGGACTTGGAAAGACCACCCCATAGCTGGAGACTGAGAACTCAGTATGCTTAAAGGAACAAGTTGGACAGTACTGCAGACTGACCCATGGTGTCCACATTTGCAAACAGAAGCAAGAATAAAATGGCAGGGTAATTAGCTAGGTATTTCATTGTATTTTATCCTTGGTACTATGGATGTGTCATCTCTCTGAACTCTACCAGTAGAGGACCTCACAGCACTCTCCCTTTTGGACCTTTGGGCATTTCTGAACAAATAGAAGGAGCCGCAAGACCATCAGCAGAACAACTGTTCCCCTGACTTCTGTTTTGGAAAAGTCTAACCTCACTAAGAGGCTGTCATAGTCCACTAAACTGCCAAAGCAAACTACCACAGCCTATAGCTTAAACAACAGAAAATTATTGTTTTCTCAGTTCTGAAGGCTGTAAGTCCAAGGTGAAGTGCCATCAGGGATTATTTCTGCTGAGATTTCTCTTCCTAACTTGTAGATGAGTGCCTTCTCAGCATTTTCTCATATGGCCTGTCCTCTGTGAAGAGCAACAGAGAACTTTGGTGTTTCTTCCTCTGGTTATAAGCACACTAATTCTATCAGATTAGATTTCCATCCTTATAACCTCATTTAACCTGAATTATCTTCTCAAAGGCCATTATTTTCACATATCATCACCTGGGGAGGTTCAATATTAAGGCTTCAATATTCAAATTGGGCAGGGAGATAAAATTTAGTCCATAAGAGGGAGAGTCCTCTAGATTATTATAAAGAGGTAAGAAGAGAGATGGGTGTGAGAGTTTAAAAAATAGAAAGACTCAGAGGAAGAAACAACATTCTAGGCATAAATGAAGGAGAATAGTCTAGGGGAACCTGCTGCCCCCCAGGAAGTGATAGAACATCAAGGAGTTTGGCTCACAGCATACTTTGAAAGGATGTGCCCTGGCACCATTCATGATTGCATGGGCCCGCTTGGCACAGAAGGTGCAGAGTCAACTGCCTTTAAGTTCAAGCAGACTCCAACAAGGGGTTATCAGCAGTAACTTGTGTGAACACAAAATATGAGCTGCTCACCAAGTATACAAGACTTCAGGACATTTCCTCGTGTCCTGGGATGAGGAAGAACCTCAGGGATGATAGAAAGTGATTTCTCCACCACCCAGAACAATAAAATCTTGCAAAAGATTAAATGTTTTAAAATATAAGATATATATGACACATACTGAGTTTTGAAGGAAATTTATCTGATGTAACTAGTCATGGACAAGGGTAGAATCCATGCTGAGCAGGCAAGTGGACCAAGCCACTGAGATATTAGTTTCTTGTGGTTGCAAACTTCCACAAACTTGGTGGCTGGGAAAAAAACTAAAATTTATTGTCTGACATATCTGTAAACCAGAAGTTCAAATTTAAGGCATCCTCAGGGTCCCACCACCCACAGAGGCTCTAGGGGAGGGTCTGCTCTTTGCCTCCCCCAGGTTCTGATGACCATTGACGTTCCTTGGCTTGTGGCTGCTCAGTGTAATCACAGTTTCCATCTTCATGTGGCCTTCTTCTCTTCTGTGTGTCAAGTCTCAAAACCTCCTCCACCTCTCTCATAAGGAATATATGATTGCATATAGAGTTTCTCCAGATAATCCAAGATAAACTTCTCTCAAGATCCTTAGTCAATCATTTGCAAAATAAGGTGACATTCACAGGTTCCAAGGATTTAACATGGATGTCTTTTGAGCCTCTACAGGAGAATGGGAGCCATAAGAAGCTTGGGCAAATGCAGTACACTCTACCACTAGAAAAGCCCACCACCAAAGCTACTGAGACAAGGCCTGCAGAGGCTGGCACTGGTTACTTGTTGAATGAAGCCTTTGTTGAATAAAGGCTGCCCTAGTCAGCTTTTTCTCTTCAGTGACTAAAATATCTCACAACAGCAATTTTAGGGGAGAAAAGTTTATTTGGGGGCTCATAGTTTCAGAGATCTCAGTCTGGCTCCATTTCTTAGGGCTTGAGGTGAGGCAGAACATCATGGCAGAAGAGTGTGGCAGAGGGAAGTGGCTCACATGATGATCAGAGAGCAGAGAGAAAGACTCCTCTCACCAGATACAAAATATATACCCCAAAGTCATGCCCCCAGGGATCCAACTCCTCCATCCACATCCTACCCTCCTTCAGTTACCACTCAGTTATTCCCATCAAGGGACTGATTCACTAATTGGATGTAACCAATCATTTCTCATAACTCAATCATTTCTCCTCTAAGCTTTCTTACATTGTTTCACACATGAGCTTTTGGGGGATACCTCGTTTCTAAACCGTAAGAAAGGCCATGGGCTGAGCTAACCCTTGAGAAGACTTAACCCAGTAGACCCTAATTTTTTATTATTTTTGACTAGATAAACTTACACAGAAACACAAAATTAGGGTGCAGGAGACAGACATGCATAGAAAGGTATCAGCTAGAACTTCCAGGTTTAAAATTGCCAAGTGAGGAGAGTAAAAGAAAATGTCATTTACTTTCATAATCATTTCATAAGAGAAAGAACATTTTAATACCAAAAGGAAGGTCATTCTTTCAGAATAAAGGACAGTTCTTAAAATTAAATAAATCTAGCCTCATTAAAAATTCATTCCAAGGCTCAGACAGGAAAATCGCAAGTTCAAAGCCAGCCTCAACAAAGGCGAGGCGCTAAGCAACTCAGTGAGACCCTGTCTCTACATAAAACACAAAATAGGACTGGGGTTGTGGCTCAGTGGTCGAGTGCCCCTGAGTTCAATCCCCGGTACCAAAAAAAATTCTTTCCAGCCGGGTGTGGTGGCACACTCCTGTAATCCCAGAGGCTCGGGAGGCTGAGACAGGAGGATTACAAGTTCAAAGCCAGCCTCAGCAACGGCGAGGCACCAAGCAACTCAATGAGACTCTGTCTCTAAATAAAGTACAAAATAGGGATGGGGATGTGGCTCAGTGGTTGAGCACCCCTGAGTTAAATCCTCAGTACCAAAAAAGAAAAAAAAATTCATTCCACAGTCCTTTTTCTTTTTTTTCTCCCTCAGTTTGCCACAAATGAAAATTGCATCATAGACTATACCAGCTCGTAAATAGGCATCTGGAAGGGGCTGGGGCTGTGGCTCAGTGGTAGAGCGCTTGCCTTGCATGCATGAGTCACTGGGTTCGATCCTCAGCACCACATGCAAATAAATAAATAAAATAAAGATATTGCATCCATCTACAACTAAAAAAATATTTTAAAAAAATAGGCATCTGGAAGAAATTGAAGAGAAAAAATGTTGAAGGGGAAAAACCACTTGATTCTAGAACTGAGGGAATGAGCATCCATTGAGAGCCTCCCTCCCCACACAACCAAACTAGACATCAGAACTCCAAGGTATTGTCCCATAACCCCCTCCCTGTCTGTGATGCAGCCACTGAAGACTTCTGCCAGGACCACCTGAGAGGGAACATGTTGGAAGCCCCATTAGACTTGATATCAACCAGAATCCCTCCTTCCTGTCTCTACCCTTCAGACTTCTTCCCCCTCAGGGACCAATTCAATCTCGGCCCACTTCTGCCTCTCTCAAGGCTGTCCCCTCCATGCCCCTGATATGATATCCCAGAGGTCTTTGCTATTTCAGTACCATTAATCTTCACCTGCCAGCCTTCCCAGGTAGACCTGTAGAGCATATGCTCATGCCCCTCTACATGTGGATACACTCTTCAGAATCCTCTTCCCTCACCAGGGAGCTGCCCCATGACTGTGCAAGAAGCATCCACTTCTTAAGGACCTAACTTGTCTCTGCTCCTCATCTCTAGACCTGGGTCATGTGAGCTTCTCAGTGCTATGTTGCTAGGGAAAGCAGTTCTGCACTGTGCTAAGTAACTGTGGGGTTTCACTATTGCACTTAGCAAAGATTTCAGGACACCTTGTAGAAAAGAAGGCCATTTGTGCCCCAAAAGCCAAGACAAACAAAGCTCCTTGAGCTAGACAAAGTCTCCTCTTATCCATGAAAAGAACTTATGACTTTATGTATGGCTGATTAACTTGGTATTTGCACAATAGTCTAGAAGTCAAAAAAGACCAAATTCCTTAAACACAACCTGATACTTTGACCCAGGAAAGGTTGATTCTAGAAATCCTAAGAAAGCATCAGCAATCCATTCATGTTTTACGTATAAGAATACTTATTACAGATATATATAATAGCAAAGCATTAGAAAATGGGAAATACCAATATATTGCAATCTCTTGGAGCTAGTAAAGGTCACCTGCAAAGGAATTCTTAATGACATTTTTAAAAAGTCACTGTGTAATGTCCACTGTATAATAAGAAGTTGAGATAATAGCTGGTGTTGGCTGTCACTATGCAGAAGAAGCAGGGAGAAAGGGGACTGTTGTATTTTGTTCTTCCTACTTTTTTTCTCCCCTGCAAGTAAATGCTCACTGGCCTCAGGAGCAAGATGTGTTGCAGAACAACCTCCCCTCTGGGTTTTTCTTCCAAATTCTAATTCATAGGGATAATTTACAGGGAAAGGGAAAAGCTGCTGGTGAGGAGGGACAGAGGGGAGAGAGGAAGGAACAGAAGAAAGATTTGTGGGAACTGTCCCCTTGGCCCCTCCCATCTTTCCACTCCACACTCATCTGTGCCACAGACAGATAGTGGTCCTCAGGGGAATGGCAGCAGCAAGTCCCAGGGCACTCTACTCTAAATCCCAGCCCCCTCTTCCCATCCTGGCAAACACCCTCTTGCCAAGCCCAGCACAGAAACTACAGCATGCCCAACATCAAGGGACCTGATGCTTTGGCCAGGAAATGCACATCATGAAACAAAGGACAAGAGTCACTATTTCTAGGCCAGTTCTAGAGAGACAGAGTGGACATGGAGCCAACTGATGAGGCAGAGTAGGTACACAGAGCCAGGTAATATTTGATATAATGGCCTAATTTTTCTTCAAATGCCTATGCTTGTGGCATAAAATTCATACTTACTGTAGGTGCAAAGTGGAAAAAAATAGGTTAGAAAATGATATTGTCTATATCCTCCCAATTTTGTATTTTAAAAAAAATAGATGTGTATGTATGGATAGATATGGATATAGATAAAGACACACACACACATACACACACACACACACACACACACACACACTGGTTAAGATGTAGTGAATGTTTTACAAAGTGTCAAACAGTATCTACCATAGACCTAACTCTGCAAACAGCCCCCTGAGGGATGCCATGCCTTTATCCTTATTTTGTAGATCAGCAAACTTGGCCAAACTTGGCCAAACTTCCACCACTAGAAAAGCCCACCATCAAGGAAAGCACATAGTGTATTTAAGATTGTGCAACTCACAGGCATTGGGGTAAGGTGTTCAGCCAGGACTGCCCACTCTAGGATGCCCCTCACCTTCTACTACCCCACTGTCTATGTTTCACCCAAGGGAGTACACCTTTGTAGGGTAAACACTTGAAATCATGAAACTGACCTTGGTGGTGAAATTACAAGGAGTATTAATTTTTCTCTGTGTTCTAGTCCCTATTTTCCCATTATTTGTGAAAGCAATGAACATGCATTACTTTCACAATTAGAGAATAATCAATTTTCTTTAGAACAACAGAAAGAACTTTATGTTCCCTGAGATGCTCCCAATATTCAGAAGTTGCCCCTGAGGAGAGTAAGTCCTCCTGCAGCCATCCCAACCCCAGCTGGTTGAGCACCCACTGTCATGCTCAGGTGAGGGAACCACACAGAATTTAGCTGAGCAAAAAAACCTTCTCCCTCTCTGAACAGATCCTAAGAAGGGGCCCTAAAAGGAGTTCCTTGCGAATGCTCTGTCTCTCTCACACACCCAAGCTCTCAATCTGCTCTCTCTGTGTATGGGTAGCTCCTGGGGGCTGTCTGGCTGCAGAAGGGTGGGTTGTCGGGAGTTGCCCTCCCAGACCCAAGGCTGAGGGGAAGCCTACCCTGGCCCTCACATCAGGTCCCCAGTTAAGAAGGCAAATGCCTTCCCAGATCAGAGCTGGGGAAAGATGCTCAGACCACTGAATAAGAACGGTCTGCCCAGGGTTCCTTTGAGAGGACTAGACAGAAATTTCCATGATGGTCATAGGTGTGGTCAGTGGCTAACAACCTGCCATCCCTTGGGATCCAGGTCAGCTTCAGGGCAAAGAAGCCTTGGAAAGCTTAGCTACCCCATCCCATGTGGCCTTGGAGAGCTCTCCCCACTGACACACTGGTCCAGAGGCCTCTTCTCTATCCTAGCTGGATATCTTTCTAACTTGTTTGAAAGTTTCTCTCTCCTCTTCCCAATGTGGAGTCTGCTTTGAGCACTCCATTCCTGGAGATCCAAGAGCCTAGAAAGCCTCTTCCTGCCTCAGAAACTTTGCAATGTCTATACCTTCTGTCTGGAATACTATTCATAGGACAAGCTGGGCCTTCTGGTCTCAGCTTAAGGTTATCTCTTCCATAGCCTCCTGACCACCCTAGGTGGTCACATCCTTTGCTCCATGCCTTCAACCAGTCTTCACCTCCTCTCACATCTGCCCTTACCCCCAGGATGTCCCTGGTGTCCTGGCTCTGTCCTTGCTGATCCTGCTGCCCAAAGAGCAAAAGTGATGGTCCACCTATAACCTGGCAGACAGAAGAAAAGAGACTGGGGCTCCAGGAGGGTTTTTCAAAGGCTGCCAATCCTATGTGAGTGCCCAGCAGCCTCCATTGCCAAATCACCAGGGAACATAGACAAATGCCACCCCCACCCTTCAAGTTGGTGAGCTATTTCCCACCACATCCTGTCCTCCCACCCACAATCTGCAAGCCAGCATGTGTGCCTCCATTTCACTAATTACAGGATGACTGATGGGGTTGGAACAGTCATTCTGGTTTCTGGGTACCAGCAATCAGAAAGCAGACTAGAGCCTCAGGAAGGCACTGCCCAGATCCAAATGGGAGCTGATGCCTCCTCGGTTCCTTAAGCCCTGGGCCCTTTACCCTGGTTTAAAGCTGATTCTAACATGGTTCCTAGCTCTGGAGCTTAGCTTCTAAATTCCCCAGGCAGCAACTTCCAGCTACAAAAAGGCTGTCAATCCTCCAGTCTCACCAGGCCTTTCTTCTAACAATCCACAGAGAGAGAGAGAGAGACAGGATTCCGGATGTGGAGGAGATGGGAAGGAGAGAGTGTGACCTTCACTGGTCAGTCAAGCGAGGGGAGGCCACCTCCATGAAGCTTGCTTCCAGACAGAAATCAATATGCAAAAAAATGGGGATTGTTTCATTAGTTCATCAGCTGCAATAAACACAGCTGACATGGGCTGAGTGACTCCCAGGTACCAGGTGCTCTATAAATATTCACTCATTTAATTCTCAGCAGCTTTACTGGATTGGCATTACCACATATGTTTTACAGACAGGGAAAGTAAAGTACAGAGCAGTCAAGTGACTTTCCTAACATTACATTGTCCCTGGGTCCATTCGAGGTACTAGAACAAAACAGCAAAAATCAGGTATCTTATGAACAACAGAAATGTACTGCTCATAGTTCTGGAAGTTGGAAAGTCCAAAATCAAGGTACCAGCAGATTCAGTATCTGGTGAGGGCCCACTTTCCAGGTGTATATATGGCTGTCTTCTTACTGTGCCCTCACCTGACAAAACGGAAGAGAGGAAAGGAGCCACTTCTATCTATGCAGGCTCTCATCTCATTTGAGAGGGCTTGGCCCTCATAACCTAATTACCTCTCAAATCCCTACAAACACCCTCATCTTGGGGATTAGTTTTCAGTATACAAATCTGAGAGGGAACGCAAACATTCAGTCTATAGTGTGCAGCTCATAAATGATAATAGGTATTTAAATCTAGTCAGTCTGATTCCAAAACTCATACCCTTGACTACCACCCTGTTCTTATCAAGAATCTACTGTAGGTACTGCAGATGGATACTAATTCACATGGAAACATTAACATTTATTACCAAAAGAAAAAGAAGGTGGTTGAAGAATGTATAAAGTATGATCTCTTTATGAAAAAATTATATATATTTACATATATATAAGTATATATATGATGTAAAAAGTCACGTAATACGGCAAGATGGGAGCGGATCTGTGGGCTAAGTGCGGGCTCAGACAGACCCCAGCTATACCCAGGCAGCTCCACTCACTACCTGTGTGGCCAACGCTGACAAGTCACTTATGCTCACTAACCCTCAGTCTTCTCATCTATACATGAACAGAACAGCTGTGTCTAAAATCATCAATGTATGGATTAAACACAAAAGACCACCTGGTGTACTGTCCCATTTACATGACATGTCTAGAGAAAGCAATGCTCAGACTCAGGAAGTAGATCAGTGGCTACCTGGGGCTTAGGGTGGGATATAGGACTAATTACAATTTGGCCTGAGGGATTTTACTAGGGTGACAGAAATATTCTAAAACTGGACTATGCTGATGTTGCACAACTAGGTGAACTTACCAAAAAATCTTTTCCTTTTTTTCTACATTCTTTATTGGTGCATTATCATTGTACTTAATGGTGGGGTTTGCTGTTGTTAGTACATGCACACAATATGACAATATAATTTGGCCAACTAGAGTCTCCAGCATATCCCTCCTCGCTCCCCTCCTCCGACCCTTGGTCCCTTTCCTCTGTTCTATGCATCTCCCTTTGCTTTTCATGAGATCCCCCCCTCCACTTTCTTTTCTAAAAGTCTTTTAAAGTGATTAATCAACTTAAATAGGTGAATTTTATGATATATAAATTATACTTCAGTAAAGTTCTAAAACAATTATGTAAGACCGTTAGTATCTACTCATGAAAAGCAAAGGGAGATGCATAGAACAGAGGAAAGGGACCAAGGGTCGGAGGAGGGGAGCGAGGAAGGATATGCTGGAGAGGTGGTTATTACCATCACCATTAATAGAATTATTCACAAGTTTGTGAAGTGGTAGTCCCAGTAAATTAAAATTTTGTATTGTATAAATGTAATAAATACAGATATGCCAAAAAAATTAATTCACTGGAAGTACCACTTCATAAGCCTGTTAGGAAACATGTATTTCTTGTATAATAAAAAGAGAAAGAGAAAAACTCAATTCCATTAAAATATCATTGAAGAAAGAGATCCTGTTATCATGGGGGCAATTTTAATTTTCTTCCTTGGCTTATCCTCAATTTTGCAACAATGAATATGTACTACTGGATAAAATAGTAGATGGTCGTTTTCATAAATGGCTAATTTTAAACCCAACCTTGTGCTAGACACCATGAAGCATGTACAGTGACATGAAAGGTTGCTCCCTAGGGTCTTTCCATCTGGAGTGGAGACAGGACAGATAAAGGACCAATCTGGAAATCTGAAGAGCAAGCAGATAGTTAGTGTTAAGAAACCAAATGTATTGCCCCTAGCAGAAGTAAAGGACCCCCAGAAGGAGAAACTCACTGGCTGTGGACCAGGGAAGCACTCCCAGTGACAAACCCAGAGCAAGGCCTCAGAAGGTAAAGAGGAAGAATGTCTATACGCTCCATAACATTAATTGAAACCCACCTCTACACTAGACCCTGCTAGGGGCCAAGGATGCATAGTTACTGGACTGACAAGGTCCCTGTCCCATAATGCAAACTCTGTGGGTAGGGAGGACATTCTGCACCCTGCCACTTTTAACCCAGCTCTGAATGTCAAGCTAGGAACATGTTGGCACAGTTACATGAGCCAAAACAGCACCCACCAAATATCCTGTGCTTTGGTCAGTGTGCCAGGGATTAGGGAGGGTGGGAAGGTGAAGGCTTTCCCTTGGGACTCCTTGCTGCCCAGGCCCTCATCCACAGCTGGGCAAGAAGTATTAGAGAAAGTCCAGGATCATAAGTTCTGAGTTCTTCTCTCAGCACAGCCACTAATTCCCAGGAGTAAATTCCTGCCTTCTCCAGATGTCATCTATAAAATGAGAGAGTAGTGGATTATGCACCACATCTCTATAGAACTAGGTTCAAGAACTAGCCAGAACTAGGTTCAAGCCTGGCTTTGCCACTGAACCATTTTCTTGAACTCTGCCAACTTAACCTCTGCAAGCTCCAGTTTTCTCTTCTGAACAAATGGGAAAAGTGATAGCATCTAACTCAGAGAGGTTTGGGGGATAGTGAGGACTGAGCAAGGTAATGCATGGAAAGCTCCTAACAGGGCACTGAGCATATACTTGGCAAAAGTCAACTACAGCAGCAGCTTGCTCCCAAATCAAACACTCGATGGCTCTGGGAGACTGGGAAACCCTGGGGCATCTCAACCTGAAAGAGTGAAGTAATGAACAGAATCAGCTCAGCAAAGGCAACTCTAATAGATGAGCATGTTTAGAAGGTGCCAAGGAGAGGGGCTAAAACCCAGCAAGGAAAACAAAAGATTGTATTTTTGGTGTCTCCTGGCCCTTACTCATATACTTGGTCCAGCGCTGCCACCTGCTGGCAGGAGAGGAGATATGGAAGAAAAGAGACCTTTCCCATTGGCTAGGAATCTGAAACAAATCTTTAATCCCAAAGATTGGGAGGTTCACAGATGGGATGGAGGGAACATGGGAAGTGTTCTTGGAAAGGTTTGAGTGGAAGGGATTTGTGGTCTGAGCTACAAGACCTGAATTCAAATCCCTGCTTTTCTATTTACCAGCTGGGAGATAGTGAATACTGTTTAACCTCCCAGGCCTGTTTTCTCACCTATGAAATGGGAATAATAGGTGAGAATAATAGGTCTCATTTTAGGGTGATAGTACATGTATAGTACCTGAAGTAGTTGAGACCTCAAATAAGGTGGATTTTCCCTCTGAACCTCCCTACTGCCCACCAACCCTGAAAGTTCAAAGGTGAGCACCAGGGTAGGAGTCCTCATGCTCTGGTTTGCATCAACATCCCTGAGTGCTTGTCAAAAATACAGGTGCTCAGGTCCCAGTGGCATTGCTCTGAATCAGCTTTCTGAGATGATCACCTGGATTACACGCATTGCAATAAACTCCCATGTGATTTTCATGTCCCTCTGGATTTGAGGGCCCCCAAAACAGTGCCAGAGCACCAGGCCAGGATTCTAGCCCTGACTTCCCGAAATGCACTCCCTTGGCCTTTCTCATTCTCCATTTTCCCACCCATAAAAAAGGGCTGGGTCCCATCAGGTGCCTCTGAGGGGCATATTCTTTGGAACTGCAGTGCCAGTGCAGACATGAGAAGCAGATATGTTCAGATTAGCAGAAGGCCTGCTCTTCATGAGTTCTCCTCAAGAATGAGAGGTTTGGCAAAGGATGAAGCCATTGGAACCAGAGTAGCGATGGCAAAGGGTTATGGGGAAAAGCCAGGGAGTAGTTATGGTTTCCTCAGGCCACTTCTGAAATGGCCAGGACACCTGGGGATTGAGTGTGTAGAGCAAATAACCAAAAGTAAGTTATAACTTACTCAGGCAATAAGGGTCAGGAGGCTGAGAGAAAATTTCAGCCTTGTGACTCACAAGCCATCACAAGAGGATGGTTGGGGATGGGGGGATGGTGGCATATACCTGTAATGTCAGTGACTCAGGAAGGTGAAGCAGGAGGATCAGAAGGTCAAGGCCAGACTGAAAACCATAGGGAGACTCTGTCCCAAAATAAAAAGGTCTGGGGAAGGAAAGAAAGAAGGAAGGACAGAAGGAAGAAAGGAAGGAAAAGAGGGAGAGAGGGAGGGAGGGAGCAAGCCAGTGGAAACAGTAATGAAGATTCCTGGTTTTGCCTGGATCACCAGCTCTCCATTTCCCTGGGGCCCCTGCCAGGTCACCTGCCTTTCTCTTCATGGATGCCTATATTCTAGCTAAATTCACAGCCTCCCTGCACCCTGGAGACAAATATGGTCTCCACTTTGTAGGTAATAAAATCAAGGCCAGGTGAAGAGAAAGGAGCCCTTTACCCAGCATCAGTTAGTGAATCTTTGGCCCAAGCCTCCCTAAATTTTTGTGACAATTAGAGTAGGCAAGGACTATTATTCCTATAGCACAAAGAAAAAAATTCAGATCAGAAATGCTATGTAATTTAACTGAGAACCCACAGCAGACTAGACTATGTAGTTACTTCCAAATCATACACATTTATTCTCACTACAGATACAAGATAGAGTCAGATGATCCTTTGAGCCCTTTAAACTCTACTTTTTATGAATCTAGAACTCCAGCCTGTTCTATAAGATTTCTCTCTCTCTCTCTCTCTCTCTCTCTTGCTCTTTCTCTCTCTCTCTCTTGTTCCCTCAATGAACCAACAGTTTAAAACACAATAGCACACATAAGAGAAACAGAGGAACACTGGACGTGGCATGGGGGAGGTGGGGGGCAGGAAAGAGGAATGGGTACAGTAAAGATGGTTGATTGAGATCATCATCACTACCCTTGGTGCATGTATGAAAACACAATTGGTGTAACTTTATCTGGTTTGCAACCAGAGAAATGGAAAAACTGAGTTCTATATATGTGCTATGACTTGAAATGCAATTAAATAAAATAATAAAAAAATAAAATAAAATAAAATATAAAAAAAAAACCCACAATAGCCTCCTCTCAATTCCCTGAGCAAACTTTGAGACTTCCCATTTCTTTTCATCTGTTCCATATCTCCCACACCCCACTCAGTCTCATCCCTACTTTTGCATATTTGGGAACATTCTTCAGTCCTTCAAAGCTCAGCTCAATTCTCATCTGCTTCAGGAGCCTTCTCTTATTCCCCCAATGAGCAGTAATGTCGAAATTGGTGTGAGCAGGGCAGTGGAATCCAGAAGGCTAGCATTTAACAGGCATCTCTGCCAGGCACTGTGCTATGACATGAACATCCCTGGGTTACATGCATTGTATACACGTGCATCATATGCATGGAAATTACATGCAGGAGACACATAATTTCATTTCACCCTCCAAACTTTCCAATAGTACACCTGTCTTACAGATGTGGAAACCAAGTCATAGAATGGAAGGCCCCTACGAAGCAGGGATTTGTAACAAGGAGGCAGGTTCAGAACAACATGAAAAGAATGCAGGAAACTAAAACTCCCTGAGAAGCTGCCGTCAGAGGGCTCAGGATCCAGAACACCACTGAAGGGCTTGTTTCCCTCGTGTGAAGTCAGCTCGTTACATAATACAGGATTCTCACGGACTGTCTCATTTAAAACACTGACTTCTTAGATAAGTATCTTTCTACAGAGGAATCAGAGGCTGAAGTAAATCCTAGCCAGGCTTTCAAGGTCCATGGTGGGGGTAGAATGTGAAACAAGCTGGGCACCAGAATCTGTGCCCTTTCTAATACATAATTGATAACTCATTTACAATATTGCTTAAAAATAATTACATAGATGATTCCTCTGATATGGCCCTTTATTTGTCACATTGCCTGATATGCCATCATTCTGGATGTCAGCCTGACCCCTTGATGCTCATTCAAACACTGACATTCTAGGACTATTGAATCTATGAAAATTGGCTTTGTGGCTATTCAAGTCTTTTTGATCTTCAAGAGCTCTGTGTGAAAATAAAATGATTTCTAGAGTGGTTCACCCTTCGGTGGACTCATGGATAGGTGCCAAAGCAAGGTCACAGAGATATAGAAAGCAGAGTGGGAGAGAAGGGCTCAGAGGCAGGGAGGGGGGAATGTCCACTAATTGAGCAAAGGAAGTCCTCTCAAAGCAGTGGGAGCACAGTGACAATAATTAAGCAGCTCCAAGCACAAATTCTTCCTCTCTCACATGTTCAAGTTCACTGATGGCTAGTCATACAGGAGGAGATCACAGGAGGGCACCTCCTCCCTGGGTCCTGAAGGTCAAGAGTAGGCACATCCCAGCTCTGAGAGTCTCAGCAGCGTTGTGGGCTTTACCACTTGCCACCAATGGAGAAGGGCAAAGGGGTCAAGACACCTGGCAGGGGCTCAGCTAAGGATGCCACTGTCTATCATAAGGTTTACCTGTTACCTCTTGTCACCTTCCAGTTCAGCTCTGAATGGACCTTCCCTAGAAAGTACACCTTCCCCACCTCACCCTACAGCTGGAATTGAGCTCTCCCTTCTCCATAACTGCATCCTTCTTTGTCCCTTCTCCCTCCCCCTGCATTCCATCCGATACATCCAAACAGATCCCAGTCCTGGGTAAGGTCTGATTTGTTCAGGGATCTTTCCAGGATCTAGAACTTCAGAGGGGCTAATAACATGTTCTTAAAAAGTGAATGAATGCATAAAAAGGGTCCAGCAAGGACAGGAAGGGCCAGCTGCTCAATAGTCCTATAAATACAGCTGGTTGGTTGACAGCATCCAAGCTGGAGAAAGCAGGAAGTTTGTGTTAGTCAAACTACTTTACCTGAGAAGCTGCTCTGCAGACAGGCCAGCCAAATGCTAAGGAAGGGTAGCCACAGGAAGCCCAGAGAACACTGAATGATTGTAGGTGGTGGTGACTTGGTATGCCAATGGGTTCCGGCAGTCACAGAAGATTCTGTGCAAAAGGAACTAATTTTGACAAGTGATCTATAAAAATAGAGCCCTGTAGTCAAATGTGTTTAGCGAGTACAGCACATTTCTCTCCTTCTTATGGATCCACAGTGTCCCAGCACAGGCTCTGAGAAGCCATGCTACAAAGACAACAGCTTAACCTAGGGCTTCCCACGCTTGCTTACAGCAGTCTGGTAGATTTTTTTAGTTAAACTCATTTAACATCCTAAAGAATATGCTCACAGTTACAAAAGAAGAAGCTGGTTATTCAGACATTCCAGTGGTCAAGGAGGTAAATTATGAGAATTTGGGAAGTCTTCCCTTCATTCTTCCTCCTGCCAAAAAATCCCTGTAATTTATAGGAATTATAGCCTTAAAATAAAGGGATAAAATTCCAATGGTGGACTTTTAGGCCCTGGTCAGCAACATGGAAAGGCGAAGGAACATGCTATCAAATCTTTGCCCCCTATCATTTACTGAATATGTGACTTTCAGCAAGTTTCTCAACTTTTCTGGACCCTAGTTCTTATTTGTAAATAGTGTAAAGATGGAGTGAATTACTAGTGCTGAGTCAGCACCTGGAAGATATATAGCATCCAAATAACCTTCTGTATTGTTAACAGTTCTTATTATCTGAAACAATATGAATTTAGTGATTTCATTCTCCACTCACACAATAAGTTTAAGAGTGTTATAACCTAGTAAGATAGCCCTTTATGTGACATAATTGTGGAGCAATGTTCAGTAAAGGACAAAAGAGAGACAATGGTTCTAGGAAAGTTTAAAAGAGGTGGGACTGGAGTGTCCAGAAAGGCTTCCTACAGGAGGCTGAAGGTGAGTTGGGCTGGGCAGGGGCAGGAGCAGGAGGGTGGCTGAGCAGTTCTGGGGTGGAGGATGGATCAGCATTAGTCTGTAAAGGCCTGCAAGTACCAGGGAGCACATCTGAACCTTATTAACTTAGCTCCATGTGAACAGGGAGTTTGTGCCAAGGAAGACAACAGACAAAAACCAACCACTGGGATTTGGCAGGTCTGTTGATATTTTGTGGAATAGAGTCATCTCCCAGTCCTAGAGGTAAGCAGAAATGACAGATGGTCTGTTGAACAGAATGGAGTATTTGCTTCCCCATCTTGCAACATTTGCTTCCCCTGCAGAACTCTGGAGGCTCCCTCCCCAAAGCCCTCTCCACGGCCGGGTGGATTGGGAACCATGTCTTCAAAAGAAACAGAAACCCACTGAAGCTTGCCTCAGAGTCAAGGTGGTTGTTGAAAAGATTTAGGGGATCTTGGAGAATGTGAGAGCAGGAAGTTGAACCTTGAGAAAAACTGGAAAAATACTGACTGCTAGGGCACAGGCTCTGCCTCCATCTCTGTTTTACTCTTTCATTATCTATGTCTATCTCTCAAATCAATCTCTCTCTTTTGCTCCCCCACCCCTTGAGCTCAAGAGACCCAAGCAAGAACAGGTTTCAGTCTCTTCTTCCTTCTCTGAGCCTCACTCTTTAAACTAGAGGTTGTAGATCTTACCTCCAGACAAGGAAGAAGATACTAAGGTGAACTGATCCTCCTCTGATTCTCCTATTATAGCTCTTGAGTTTTTAAAAACTGTATTCTGCATCAGTGGAAGCACCTCCATGATACTTTCTGGACTAGAAGATAAAATCCTGCCTCCTCATTGAAGCCTTTCAAATTATTCCAGCCCTCTATGCATCTCCCTCCTCTGAGGTTCCATAGCATTTTGGGCTAAATGGGTATCAATTAGCACCTGGGTTTCTAGGAGGCTTGGGAAGAACCCATACTTGTCTAGCAATTTAATACTTTAATAGAGGGCTATAAAATTCATAAAGCATCTTTATCACCACCATCTCTTTAGACTTTAAGTAATCCCATAGAGCTGATTGGTTATTTATCAGATAAGAAAACTGAGGTTCAGAGAGGTTGAGCCAAAATAGAAACTGAACTGGGAGAAAATGCAGGTCTCTGTCTCCCTCTTCCTTCCACATCCTCTTCCCTCCAGGAAAGTTCTGGCTTGGAGAGATGGAAGAACTACTCCACCAAGTCAGAGCTGGAGCTATGAACAGGAGGTAGGCTATCATGACAGTAAGTGAACAGAAGAGTGCACTTATTAATCAAACAACCTCGTCTCAGGAAGAATGGCAGAGGTGACCAAATGTGATAGAAATTTTGGAAGAAGAGGAGGCAAGTAAGGAGAGCACTAGAGGAAAAACAGTACAAATTTGCATGTCAGGAAACCTGGAGCATATGTTCCTGCTTCTCCACAGGTCTCAGTTTTCCCATGAGGAAGTTAGTTTCCATGGAATGTCCCTTCCTATTCTGGTATTTGGAGCTTCTCCATCACAAGCTACCTCCCTGAGTCTCCACCAAGCCACAAGTAGCAGAGGGCTGCATAATAAGCATCAGTGAGACCCAGAGACCACAGCAATTTCCTGGACTTTCAGGACAATTCTGTTGCTGCCCTACCACACCTTCAGCCCCTACAGCAGTTGAAAATTTCCCAGAAGCCTCAAAATTCCCTAATGGCTTCTTCTCAGCAAAAGAAACTATCAATGAGGTGAACAGAGAACCTACACTCTGGGAGCAAATTTTTGCCACAATCACATCAGATAGAGCGCTGATCTCCAGGACATATAAAGAACTCAAAAAACTTAACACCAAAAAAACAAATAACCCAATCAATAAATGGGCTAAGGAGCTGAATAGAAACTTCTCAGAAGAAGACATACAATCAATAAATAAATACATGAAGAAATGTTCGTCATCTCTAGCTATTAGAGAAATGCAAATCAAAACTACCCTCAGATTTCATCTCACCCCAGTCAGAATG
>PVHX01005386.1:0-112460 GCA_004024805.1 Geosciurus inauris | reverse complement strand
ATTAGGGTGTGTGTGTGTGTGTGTGTGTGTGTGAGAGAGAGAGAGAGTTTTTGGACTGAAGACTGAACCCAAGGATACTTTACCAATGAGCAACATGCCCAGTCTCTTTTGCTTTTTATCTGAGACAGAGTCTCACTAAGTTGTCCAGGGTGGCCTAGAACTGGAGATTCTCCTGCCTCAGCCTCCTGAGTTGCTGGAATTATAGTCATACATCATTGTGTCAAGCTATATTTTCTTGAATAAAAGACCTTTGGGTTTATAATTTTATCCTTCTTTACCTATGTCAATATTATTTGTCACAAAGTATATTTTTTCTGATATTGAGATATATCCAGCTTTCTTATGATTAGTGTTTGCATGACCTGTATTTTTCCATCCTTTTATTTTAAATACATCTCTATTTTATACATAGCATATAGTTGGGACGTAGGTTTTATCCACTATAACAATCTCTATGTTTTAACAGGACTGTTGAGTGTGTTTAATGTAATTTTGGATACAAGTGAGCTAAATTCCACTAATTTACTATTTATTTTCTATTAGTCCCCATTTGTTCCTTCTTTTTCTGACTTCTTTTTAATCAGTTGAATAATATTTCATTTTATCTCATTTGGGCTTATTAGTTATATCTCTGTTTTACTTTACAATGATTGTTCTAGGGTTTAAAATATGTAACTTTAAGTCAATTAAGTCTACCTTAAAATACATATGCTCCTCAATTTACAGAATTTTGCCCCATAAAACCATCATAAACTAAAAATATTATAAGCTGAAATTGAATTTAAGTTAATATGCTTAACTTACTGAATATCTTAGCTAAGAAATACAATGCACTGTAGAGTGTGGGTTATGTTCATGATCATGTGACTGACTTGAAGCTGCAGCTCCCTGCCACCGCCCAACATTTACAAAAGAGCATAATACTACACATATCATTAATGCAGAAAATGATCAAAATTTAAAATCTGAAGTTTGACTTTGACTGTTTATGTATCGCTTTTGCATCAGTGATGAAGTCAAAAAATCACTAGTTGAACTATCATGAATGTGAGACTGTCTATAATACCACTTCATAAAATCAGAACCTTTCAGCAACATACTTCTATCTCCCTGCTCCTATTATTTATGCAATTTAAGTCAAACATCAATTTGAAAAAACATCAATTTTTTTAAAAAATTGGTTTTTAGTTATGCATGATAGTATAAGATTATAAATTATATATTATTATATATTATATATTAGCATAAAATTATAAATTATATATATTATGACAGTATTACTTATAAAAGCACTGAATATATCTTGTTCTAATTCAGTCCATAGTACCTGTCCTTTCCCTTACCTCCCCCAGGCCCTGTTCCTCTCCCTATAGTGATCTTTCTGCCCTTTGCCCATGGTATTTTTTTTAATTAATTTCTTCTGGATGTACACAATGCTGAGTTTCACAATGCCATATTCACATATGTGTATAGTAAGGTTATGTCAGATTCATTCCACTGTCTTTCCTTTATCCCTTCCCTTCATTCCTCTTTTTCTTGTTCACTTCACTAAATCACCCTCCACTTACTGTGGGTTAGCTTCCACATATCAGAAAAAAACATTTAATCTTTGGGAGGATTGGCTTATATAACTTAGCATGATAATCTCTAGATCCATCCATTTACCAGTAAAGGTCATAAAGTCATTTTTCTTCATTGTTGAGTAATACTCCATTGTGTATATATACTACATTTTCTTTTTCCATTCATCTGCTGAAGGGAAGGAGTTGCCCTTCAACCTAGCTTAGCTATTGTGAATTGTGCCACTATAAACACTGAAGTGGTTGTATCATGTAGTATGCTAATTTTAAATCCTTTGGATATATCCTGAGGATTGGGATAACTGGGTGAAATGGTGGTTCCATTCCTAATTTTTTGAGGAATTGCCATACTGTTTTCCAGAGTAGTTGCACCAATTTGCAGTACCACCAAAAATGTATGAGTGTACCCTTTTCTCCACATCCTCACTGACATTTATGGTTTCTTGTATTCTTAATAATTTCCATTCTGACTGGGGTGAGATGACATCATTTGTGTTCTTGATAATTGCCGTTTTGATTGGAGTGAGTAGTTTCAATTTACATTTCTCTAATTGCTAGAGATGTTGAATGTTTTTAGCTATACTTCTTGACTGTATTTTTTTCTTTTGAGGAAGTGTCTGTTTAGTTCCTTCGCCCATATATTGGTTGGGTTGTTTTTCTGTTTTGTCTTGTGTTAAGTTTTTTTGTGTTCTTCATATATCCTGGATATTAACATCCTGAGGAGCAGGTGGCAAACATTTTCTCCCATTTTGTAGGCTTTGTCTTCACACTCTTGATTGAGTCCTTTGCTCTGAAGAAGCTTTTTAATTTAATGCCATCCCATTTAAAAAAAATTTTTTTTAGTTGTAGATGGACACAATGTCTTTATTTTATTGCTTTGTATGTGGTGCTGAGGATCGAACCCAGGGCCTCACGCATGTGAAGCAAGTGCTCTACTGCTGAGCTACAATCCCAGGCCAATGCCATCCCATTTTAAATATTTTTACTTATTGAACTTCGGGAGTCTTGTTAAGAAAGTCAGTTCCTGAAATGATATGTTGGAGTGTTGGGCCTACATTTTCTTCTAGGAGTTGCAAGGTTTCTGGTCTAATTCCTAGGTCTTTGCTCCACTTTGAGTCTTGTGCAGGGTGATAGGGGGGTTTTATTCTACTACATATGAATTTCCAATTTTCCCAGCACCATTTGTTGAGGCTACCTTTTCCCCGATGTAAGGTTTTCAAACCTTTGTTAATTAATGAAATAACTGTATTTATGTGAGTATGTCTCTGTGTCCTCTAGTCTATTCCATTGGTCTTCATGCTTGTTTTGGTGCCAACACCATGCTGTTTTGTTTATTTATTTTTACTACAGCTCTGTAGTATAATTTAAGGTCTGGTATTGTGATGCCCACTTTTCTGAGGACAGCTTTGGTTATTCTGGGCCTCTTATTTTTCCAAATTAATTTCATGACTGCTTTTTCTATATCTATGAAGAATGTTATTGGCATTTGGATGAAAACTGCATTCAATCTGTATTTTGGTAGTATGGTCATTTTGACAATATTAATTCTGCCTATCCAAGAACATGGGAGATCTTTCCATCTTCTAAGGCTTTCTTCAATTTCTTTCTTTAGTGTTCTATAGTTTTAGTTCTATAGTTTTTTTTTTAGTGTTCTATAGTTTTCATTGTAGAGGTTATACACCTGGTTTTTTTTTTTATAAACATAAAAATTATATGGGTCTCATTTTAAAGTTGTAATAGGGCTGGCCTAGGGTGTTTGTTAGGCTCTACTGAAAAGGGGTGATCCATTTGAAGTCTCATATATCACACACACACACACATACACACACATATATATATATAAATTTATGTATATTATATATACATGTTACTTTAAATAAATTTTTTAAAACCAGTATTTTATATTTATATATATATTTACCATTCCTGATACTTTTCTTCTTTGTCTTATTACACTTTCCATCTTATCTTGTATACTTTTTCTTATTCCTTAAGAATGTTTTTAACTCTTCTTGTAGTACATGTCTGTAATGATTTCTCTCTTTTTTTAACCTTAAAAAGTGTTTGTTATAAAATCTATATTTTTTTCCTTTCAGCAAAAAAACAAGTGCTTGTAATGTTTTCCAGTTTGTACTGTTTTTGGCAAGAGGTCTTTGATAATTAACTCTTCTCTGTGTATGTAGTACATCTGTTTCCTATGTCTCCTTTTGAAATTTTTCTCTTTATCAGTGACTTGCAAAATTTCAATGTCTTGATGTGATATCTTCATTTTGTCTATGTTAAGATTCTTGGATCTTTAGACATACAGTTTTAGTAAAATAGTTTTAAAATATCTTAATCCATTAGTTATTTAAGTATTTTTCTGCTTTCTTTCCCCACTGTTTTTGGGGACTAACATGTTTTAAACTGCTTAAATAGTGTTCCATATATCTCTGAGGTTTTAAATGTTTGTTTGCTCGTTGTTTTTTTAGTCTTTTTTCTTCATGTGCTTCAGATAGGATAATATGTCTTCATACTCACAACTCTTTTTCTCTGCAGTATTTGTTTTCCTATTGTATCAATGCAGTACACTTATTCATTTCAAATATAATATTTTCAGCTCTAAAATTCCATTTGGTTTCCGTTTGTTTTATTCCTCTCTTCCTCAACATCATGTTTTCTCTTATATTCTTGATGTATTTATAATAGCTATTAAAAATCTTCTAATTCCATTATCTCTGTCTTTTCTGGGTCAGCTTTCATTAATAATTTTTCTCCTGGTTACATGTCATATTTTCCAGCTTCTTTTCACACAATATAAATTTTAGTTTGATGTTTTGTTTCTATTGTTGAGTGCTGAGTTTTGTTGAATTCCTTTAAAAAGTGTTAAGGCATTTTTTAGCAGACTGTTCAATAGCTTGTGGATCAGTTTGATCTTTTTAAGTTGCATTTTTAAATTCTGCTAGGGTAGGCCTAGAGTGGCTTTCTTCAAGTGTTAGGCCCAAATGAAAACAGGTGATCCTTTTAGGATCTCATGACCCTGGCTGTTAACAAGGTCTCTCTACTTCAATTAAACAAAATTCAAATATCTACAAATCCTGTAAATTTTGGGAGTGGGTTGCCTGTCAACTCTGGTTCCTCTTTGCTCAGCCTTCTGGAGGTTTACCCAAGGTATGTACAATTTAGTGTTCAGCAATAACTCAAAGAGATCTACAGATTTCTGGAGCTCTTTGTCTGCACAGCCCCCTCCCCTCCAGTATTCTACCTGAAAATTCTACTGCCTTAGGCTCTCCTAACTTCAGTTTCTGTCTTCTCAACTTAATGTGATTACTGTATTCTGTTTAGGTTCCCGTTCCCTATGTCATGGTCAGGAAAGTATACCTAAGCACAATTCTTTCTACACAATAGAACATGATAGCGGTTTTCTAAATATATGCCTCTCCCTATTGCTTAATATATATTGCAGTATTTATTTTATTTTTTTATTTTTTAATAACTCTATTCTTTTTAAAAAATCTTTATTTTATTTATTTATATATTTTGTATGTGGTGCTGAGGATCGAACCCAGTGCCTCACATGTGCAAGGCAAGCACTCCACCACTGAGCCACAACCCCATCTGTGCATTGTTTATTTTAAAGAATCATGTCTTACATATGGTATCTGATGTGTCATTTCTATTCTGAAACAAAATATTATATAGGAATTATATTTAGGAATATAATATTTATATTTATTCCTATTAAACCTCATCTTTGAATAATCTGAGAATTATATAGCATTTACTTATCTTGTCTTCCAAATTATTGACACATAAAATAATAGAAAATAACAAATTAAACAAGTTCACTTAATATCTTCCCTGGACATATCTAGGTTCTAGCAATTCTGAACTGAGTATCCTTACCTAAACAACCTCCTCTTAACACCCATTTTCTTAATGTTCAAATAAATTGGCTTTATTTGAAAATATATAGAAACCAAGGTGATTATTAGTAACAACATCATTATTTCACCAAGATCAGGTTATGTCATTCTAAACTCATTTCTTCCTTTCTGATAAGGCTAGCAAGGTTATTGGATAAAAAAATGTTGCAAATATATTCATCTTCGTATAAGCAAATGATTTGGCAAAATAATGGCAATACATTTAGGTAGATTGATAGCTTTTTGAAAAACTTCAACCAGATATTCATGTTTTGTTTTCTTAAATATTTGTTAATGACCTACTAAACACAAAGCAATTTATATCTACAATGAGTAATTTTGTTAAAACTAAAAGCAAAATATGAACCCTTCCTTTAAGGACTTCACTGTTTAGTATAGAATCTAAGAAAAAACATAAATACTCAGTGATGTGTACTTTAAGAAAGCATAGTGTCAGGACCTCAATGACAGCTTCCTGTAGAGGTAACATTTTAACTGGAACTTGAATTATGCATATGATTTGCATATAAAGAAATAGGAAAAAAAGTTCTGTAAGTGATACCATTAGTGATACCATGATATCATATTCATTACTTATGTGCTCTGATTCACTTATTCTCTACAACAATCCTTTTGAGGAGGAGTTTGTATTATTATTACTAATTGAAAAAACTACGATGAAGGCACAGGTGGTCCTAGAATAACTTGCTCTTTAAGTTAGTTAAGTAAGAATTTAAACTTAAAGGAGTTTACCTTAAAGTTTACCATAAAGCCAATCTATTCAATATTTCATTTTGGAATTTTATGGGAGATAAAGTTTACACTGTAGGTTGCAGAATTCATCTTTATCTTAACATTTGCTTGTATTCATTATTTTATACCTTTCAATTCTTCATATGTGAAAATTATGAGGTTCAATAGACAAAGCATAAGCTTTGGATCAAAAATCCTTAGTTTGGGATTTCCGTTGCTCTAATGGACATCTATCTGAATGGGTTGAAAAAAAAACCATGTAATTTTGTTAAAAGTATAGGTGAAGATAATATTATCTTTTGCAGTATGGTAATTATTAAATGAGTCTAAGTGAAAATATTTGATCTAGCACCTACTGCTCTTCAGTTGCTTGCTTTTCTGTGTCGCCACCTGTATAGGAATAAATATCCCTCCCTTAACTTTCAGGATCATCATAAGAATCCAGTAAGAATGTATATTGACATTACTTTGAAAACCATTGCCTAAATGTGTGGGTTTTTTAAATTATGGTTATTATTATTCTTGAATAAAGTTTGCCAAATTCTGTGGACTTTGATTTTAAATTTGCCAAAATGTCCTCTTGCTAACCAATTCATCAATTCCCATTCTTTTCTCTTCCAATTTGAAGACTAATTTTCTTAGCAGAAAAATTATAAACAAATGTTTATAATCTCTGCCTTCTGCATATCACCTCCTAACATTATGTCATAGCTCCCAAGTAATTCAATAGAACATGAATTTTCAAATCTCTTTTAAAAGTTAAGAGTAGAGAGTTACAGTACATATGTAGAAGAAAGCTAAAAACATTGGGGGACAAATTTTCAAAATAGCTAAAAGAATCTGATATGGGTATCCTCAAAAAACAAGTATTATGAACAGCAAAAGACAATTTTTTCGTTTTATGATGGAACTATCTCAGAGTAAGTTACATCTTGAATTTTTTTAGTTCACAAGCATTGTTCTTTTCTACCAACCACTACACAAAAACTAAATAATAAGCACCCTATGCCATAAAAAGAAAATATAAAAATACATACTCCCATCTGCATTAATTAACAAAAAGTACTTTCTGACCCTCAGCCTATACTGTCCATAATACAGAACTTATCAAGTGTTCAGTTCACATGCATGAACTTAAAACTGGTCCAACAACTTCTATTATGCAGTTACCAGCCTTGCCAGCCCTTTTGCCCTTCATTGCCTGGAGGATGTCCATCAGAAACAGGGAAGCACAGCAAACTGCCACAATGCACCATTGATGTTTGAGCAAGCCTGCCCAAGCAGCTGCAACAACAGGGCAACTCTTCAAAGTGTAGGCATTGAAACTTAGAATTCTCCTTGCCATGCTCTATCAATGAAAACCTTTATAAACCACAATCAATTACAAAATAAATCTTTGAGACAAATCTTGCTCTTTCTTCATTTCTCCTCTTCTCCTTTCAACACCAAATGTCCTTGGCTAAAATAAAGTGTGTGTGTGTGTGTGTGTGTGTGTGTGTGTGTGAGAGAGAGAGAGAGAGAGAGAGAAAGAGAGAGGGAAGGAGGGAGAGAAATAAAAATAAAGGGGAAATTCCTCTTTTCTAATGTGGTCTCTGCCTCTGCATCTGTTATGTTCTAAAAAATTATCTCAAGGAGGTTTAAGGATGTCTGCTAAACACTTTTGTTTGCCAGACCTGTTTTTGGCTCTTTTTGTTTGTTTGTTGTCGAGTTTTTGCTGTGGAGTTGTTATTTAAAAACTTCAAAAGGCACTTGATATTTTGAGCACACTCATACTGGATTTTTGTCAAAGCATGTTTCTGATTATTGAAAGATAATCTAAATTCTGAACTACATGCACTGAATCACATAATCTCCATTTTTTAAGCCATAACAAAAGTCACTTATATTAGCTATAGATGAATAGGTAATGAGTTAATGAATAGTTAAAAGCATCTGATGAGAAGGCATGCACTTGCCATGTGAAGCTTTGATAGAAAAATATTCAGTATTTAAACATTTAGAATATGAGGAAGCTATTTGTTCAATAAATGCCCTGTTTATCTTATATGACTATACCTACCAAATCAAAATTTATTGGTCTTTTTCTATTTCTTCTTATCCATCAATAGTTAATGCCTGTCTTTTATTAAGGACACATATTTAAGATCTGTCTGAGAACTGTAGCAACAACTTTAGATTCCTCCCTACTGCATTTACCATGCAAACATGTGGACCTTATAGGAATAAGAGGGAATCTCTTCAAATAATATTTCTTTTCAAAAGACAGAATGTCCAAATTTCAACAATGTCAACTTATAAATCTAATTGCTCCAGATAACTAAAAGTTAGATGTTTTATCAATAGTTACTCTTCTATCTGAAAAATCAAAGTTCAATATATTTAGTATCTTAGACAATTCAGGCTAAAACAACAACCATAGACTGGGTAAACTACAGAAATTTATTTCTCACAGTTCTGATGTCTGGGAAGTCTGAGATCAGAATACCAGTGTGGTGAGGTTCTGGTGAGTGCCCTCTTCCTGGTTCACATATGGCTACATTCTTGCTGTACCCTCAAATAATGGAGAACAGAGAAACACAAGGAAGCAAGCTCTTGTCTATAAGAGCACTTAGCCCAACATGAGTGCTTCTCTTTTATGATGTCACCTGCCAAAGACCCTGTGTCCAAATACTACCACACTGGGGATTAGAGTTTTAGCATATGAATTTTGAGGAGACCCTAACACTCAGTTGCATAGCACTCACATTCTTCATCTGGTAGAATTTTTAAACTATAATTTTTCATTATTTTGAAAGCAACACATCAGTATAGTTTGAGTTAAAAAGTACCACAAGGTCTATATGAAAAAAAAGAATCCCATATCCCAACCTTTGAGGATTACTACTAAAACTCATTATAGTGTTTGTCTCTTTTCTAAATTATATGCTTATATTGCTATTTTTATTTGTAAATTTTAGACACATCTATTAATTTCCTATCATGAAAGATCAAGACTTAGCTTTCTTAACTACATCATTCCCCTTCCTACTATACCCCCAATATTCAGTCAAGTAGCATATTTTGAATACATTTACTACCTTGAGTAACAATTTTTCCTTCCTAAAGTTATTATCATTTTTGCCCTCCCATTCTCAAAGTCTATAGGAGAAATCCAAAATTAAAAATATTATCAATATAATATTTTACACTTTTAAACATGGAGAATCCTAGCCGGGTGCGGTGGCTCAAGCCTGTAATCCCAGCACTTAGGGAGGCTGAGACAGGAGAATTGCGAGTTCAAAGCCAGCCTCAGCAACGGCGAGGCGCTAAGCAACTCAGTGAGACCCTGTCTCTACATAAAACACAAAATATGGCTGGGGATGTGGCTCGGTGGTCGAGTGCCCCTGAGTTCAATCTCTAGTACTAAAAAAAAAATAAATAAATAAACATGGAGAATCCTTTCCATTTTTTTTTCTTCTGAGGCCATCTTTTCCTGGAGTTTTCCATCTTCCAGCTCAATATAAGATCAACGCACAGCTGTTATCCAGAAATTTCCTTTCACCATTTTCTTTTCATTTTCAACATTTATTTTTTTTAAATATTTTTAGTTGTACATGGACACAATATCTTTATTTTATTTATTTATTTTTATGTGGTGCTAACGATTGAACCCAGTGCCTCACGCATGTGAGGCAAGTGCTGCTCTACCACTGAGCCACAATCCCAACCCTCAACATTTATTTTCTGAGTGCTCTGTCTTACCCTTTTCTCCTTGATTTTTCCTCATTTGTATATAGCATAACCCCCAAATAATTCCTGAAAAATTAAGTTTAGGTGATCTATGTGGTGGAACATAGATATGTTTTTTGTACACTCACACCTGATTGTTTAGCTGGGTACAGAATTATAAGTTAAAAGTAATTTTCTCTCAGAATTAATTTTAAAAACACATCTTCTAGTTTTGAAAGCTGCTATTAAAAAATCAGATCCATTTGGATTTTTGAGCAAATTTACAAGCCTGTATTTATTTTCTCTCTAGAAGTTTCTATTATCCACTTTATTGATAATATTGTAAAAATTTCTAATTATGTACCTTGGTGTGAATTTGCTTTGCATTTTTACGGTCACCAAGCAGAATTTTTCAAGCTAGAAAATCATATCTTTCAGTGTTAAAAAATGTTACCATATAATTTTATAATTTCTTCCCTGTCATTTTCTTTGCTGTGTTTTCTGATCCTATTAGTCAGATTTCCAGCTTATTGTATTGTCTGATTTTATCATTTCTCCCTGATCTTCCATTTTTGACTTTTTACTCATAAGAAAATTTTAACCCTCCTATAAATCTATTATTTTAGCTATTATGATCTATTATTTAGCTATTAATAATAGGTACCTTAGCTATTAATATACTATTTAGTTTGTTCTTTGATTATTCCTTTTTTATATTATCCTGTCATATTTCATTGAATAGTGATTCTACTGAAAATGAAAAGAAAAAAGTAAAAGTAATTTTCAGAATAACAGCTGTGCATTGATCTTATATTGAGCTGGAATCTACTGAATTAATAATACTAAATTATAATTTATTTATTAATTATAATTTATTTTTATTTCAGCTATTTTCATCCATGGAATATACTGCCTCTAATTATTATACAAGTTCTGGAGCATGAATTGCTTTTCTTGTCATGGACATAACATTCTCCAATCATTTTTATTCAGCTTTCTCAATTACATTGCTTGCTCTTTCACATCTTCCAAAAGTTGTAAACTCAGATGTTGTTTCCTCTTCCTTGTGCCTGTATATTCAACTATTTTTTAGTCTTTTACTTAGATTTTTAATCTCTTACTAGAAAAGAAAAAGGAAAAACATGTTCAATCATCAACTTCAAATAGAAGTCTACCATTAAAATTTTCTAAAGATATTTATCCTACATGTATAACCATACTTTATAGGATCATAAAATCATAGGACTTTTACCATCAGAAAGCATCACAGAGATCATCTGATTTAACCTTATTTTAGAAATGAAAATCCAAAAAGCTATATGTCGTTTGTGAAAGGTTATTTAATTAGCTTGACCACTGAGCCACATCCCCAGCCCTATTTTGTGTTTTTAAGTAGAGACAGGGTCTCACTGAGTTGCATAGCGCCTTGCCGTTGCTGAGGCTGGCTTTGAACTCGCGATTCTCTGTCTCAGCCTCCCAAAGTGCGGGGATTACAGGCGTGTGCCACCACACCCGGCTTCTTGTTGAGTTTCTATTCCAACTGGATCTTCACCACCACATGCCAATTATCCTTTCCTTTCTCACAAATAAAGGCAGTCAATTCAAAGAGAGTAATATGATTAAAAACCAGTATTAGCCATTTAAAAATTATTGAAGTTACTTTACCATGTTTTAATATATTGATTTTTAAATATTTTATATTATGTTTTAGAAATTATAATCTTTTTAAAGGTATTGGCAATACATTAAACTCATTATTTAGAACATTGAAGATGTAAATTAAATATGTGAGCATAACAATCGAATTTTAGGGTATTAAATAATTAAAGGATAATATATTACTATAGTTAAGGACAAAACAAAGAATATTTTTACAGTACTACTAGACTACACAACTTTAGTCGAGAGATACCATGTTCTAATCATCTCTGATTTCCCTACTGTGCCAAACACAATCCCCAACACAATTAGGTTCACAGTGAATTAATGAATGATCAAATAAAATTATAAATAATGTCATCCACAAACTCAGGCACTGATAGCTTATCTGTTACTTGATAAGCTCAGCAATTCAATTAAATGTATTATTATAAGTATTAAACTTAGTCAAAATATCATGGGTACTTATTTTAAAATTTGTAGACACATACTTACTCATTAGATCTTTGAGTGAATGTTAAATCTTTCACTGGATAACATAGATCATAACAGAAAAACATGTACTATATCTGTCAATAAAAAAATTTTAAATGAAAGAAAGATGTTCCTGTTGTTACCATTCTTTAAATTGTCCTCCTTAGCAGATCCCCCCCCCATAACAGAGAAATAAAAAACTTTTTAGCTATAAGTTTGGTCAAGTTACTGCCTTTCACACCATTGTATTACTATCCAAGCTGCCTTCTAAGCAAAATAGAATGGCACCATGGTACACATACACATACCAGAACTGTAGATTTCTCTTACTTCAACTTCACATTTTGCAATTGATCCTGGGCCAGAAATGCCTTAATCCACAAACCAAATCTCAAATATCAAGGAGATGGTCCAACCTAGAGATTTAAATCAAGAACAGAGAACTCTGGTGGCCCACACCAGTAATCTCAGCTACCCTAATCACAAAGCTGAGATAAGAGGATCACAAGTTTGAGTCCAAACTGAGCAATTCAGTGAGACCCTGAATCAACACAAAACTGTTTTCAAAAGGAGCAGAGGATGTAGCTCCATGGTTGAGCATTTGCCTAGCATGTACAAGGTCCCAGCTTCTTCAATCCCTAGTCCAGAAAAGAAAAAAAAAATTAACTAATTAAACAATAATTTTAAAAACCCAGAGAACTCTAAACATCCAGACTGAGACTGTCTCTTTTCTGTCTCTGCCTAGAGAGTTGATTAACAAGGCATTCTGAATCAGTCATGTGCACTGATAGAAGTCAAATGAAGGAAATTCTCTTGACTTTTTCCTCCTTAAATGTATCTGATTTTTACTCCCAGCACTTTGGGAGGCTGAGACAGGAGAATTGCGAGTTCAAAGCCAGCCTCAGCAACGGCAAGGTGCTAAGCAACTCAGTGAGACCCTGTCTCCAAATAAAAAAATACAAAATAGGGCTGGGGATGTGGCTCAGTGGTTGACTACCCCTGAGTTCAATCCTCGGTACCAAAAAAATGTATCAGATTTTACAAAAGGGTATTATGGGCAGATTCTCACTGTGTAAAAGCCTAAATACCTAGCCCATTGACTAAAGGAAACAAAAGTATGTAATATCATTGCACAACATGAAGACTGCCATTTTTCTGGGATATTGCATACTTTTTATAAGTTCTACAGTTATCCTCATATTTAAAAACTTTGTAGAAATGGTATATCTAAAGAAACAAAACAGCTGAAATTTAAATTGGTAAACTAAGGAATAAAAGTGTGGGCTAAAAAGAAGGACACAGGTTCATAAATGATGTCATATAGAAAAACAAAAAGTATATGAAGAAGCAATGTCTGAGAGGAAAAGGCTGAGGAGAGTTGAAATGAATACAACATAATGATCAAAATGCAAGCACAGGAAAGACAGTAGATGCAATATCTATATAATTTTCATGGGCTGGAATGAGCTGAAGTAATCCCAATTCTATGATCATGATATAGGAAGACAGTATTTCTTTTTTCTTTATTTGTTCTTTTTAGTTAAATATGACAGTAGAGTATATTTTGACATATTTATACAAACATAGAGTACACCTTATTCCAATTAGGATCCCAGTCTTGTCGTTGTATAAGATGTGGAGACTTACTATGGTGTATTCATATATACATACATAGGAAAGTTAAGTCAGACAATATTTCTTTTATCCAAAGAGTTTATTACAGGTAAGGATGCACTATAATGTGAAGAATAAACAAACTTAAATTCTACAATGTATAGCAAGTAACCAATGATGATACTTACAATATTTAAGAAAACAAATGGGTACTTAATAACTTTCAACTGTACCATTCAAAAGTTTTTTCAACATTAGAAAATGTTTTAAATTCCACTTTGCTAACTACTTGTTTTATTTTTAAAGATTACGGAAGTGCCAGGTAAACACCTGTAGATAGTAATAATCTCATTGATTTCAAAAAAATGTTAAAAATGGCTGATACTGCATTCATTCTTATGCCACCAGCAATGAACAATCTACTATCCTATTCAAACTCAGGAGAAACTATCAGCAGTACTGATGTTGTCTCTAACCCTGAAGCTTGAGCCTCTTTTCAAACCCATTCCTAGGGGGAATATAGGATGTGAAATTATATAAACATTATATAAAAAGGATGTGTAACAGCATTCAGAAATAAATCAGGTAAAAGCTTAATTCTCCACCCAAAAAGAGTTTCTTAATAAGGTTTTATTAATGAAAACCTGTAACCTTGCAGTCAGCAGGATCCTTTAGGAATTGAACGCATGCAGTACAATGTCTACCATTACAATCAGTATTGTAAAACACAACTATTGTAGTTTAGCTACCAAGATTTTTGTCAAGATATTTTTTTGTTTTCTTTTATTTTCTACTTACAATTGGGAACAAACTGTGTGGATTTAGTGTTCATTTTAGTGAAAAACATTAACTAGATCTAGGCTCAGTGTGGGTAAGGTGCTGTGTGAGCATTCCACATACCTCTACCAATACACCTTAAACTAGATCCCAATCTTTTTGATAGGCTACAGCTGAAACAACCATAGCTGTTTCACTTATATCTCACACACAATTTCAGATCTCAGAATTTCCTGAGAATAAGTAGTGATGGTCAAACTTCATGTTCTCATGAATACTGAAGAAAAAGAAATGAGCAAGGTAGGACTAGGAAATATTCTCTGTTAATCCAAACAGAAATAGTTATATCTTGGTGCTGAAATATTCTAATAGTAGGTGACAGTGATCTAGAATATTATAATTTAGAATATATAAGTCTTAGAGCAGATGATCTCAATGATGATGATTGATGACAGCAAACATTTTATAGTACTTGTGCAAGGCATTGTTGTAGGTGCTATACATCTCACTTAATCCTCACATAACTCAAAAAAAAATCCTTGCTAGGTAAAGTTTTTTATCCTCCTTCTACACAAGGGATATTAAGAAAGAGAAGTTGGCTTAAACAATTTAAACATATTTAGCTAATTTAAAACTGAAATATAAAACTTTGTACCTATTTACCAACCTTGTGATGCAAGACCAAAGGCTATGCAGTTTCATATTATTTTTCTTTCTTATATTATACCATAATATATCATCTATGATTCCCAGTTTGGGTTTATTTAAAATCAGCAAAAGCATAAAGGGACTTGGAAAGCAAGCTGAATGAAGAATTTGGAGTTTTTACATTCATCTTCCACCTGTACCCAAGGCAATCTTTCACAGTTGTATAGCCCATACCTATCTAAACTGCAATTTGTTTTCATGATTCACATTTCAAAAGTTTTTCCAAAGCATTCAACTTAACTTGCATAAAATAATAACCTTTATATTTTTGTACTCACATTTCATCAATTTTCATATTTAAATTATAATTGCCCATTTGACTGGCACATACAAATTTGAAAACAAATTTGAAATATACATCATTCTCAGTAAACATACTAGCAGGTAAATAGATAAATAAAAACAAATAAAAAATACACATTTTCAGAGTACCACATTTTCAGAGCATATTCTACTACTCTAAAGCAGAGATTGGCTAAGAAGTCTTCTGTAGTATTGCTATAATTTCCCAAATTACAAAGAGGACAATTTAATACTTATATTAAGTTCCTGACAGAATAGATTTATAATTAATAATAAAAACAAATGTTGTAGAGATATTTATAATGACACCAAAATTCTTTACAGGAAAGTCAAACATTCCTTATCTTTCGTTTGTTAGAAATTCTAGGAAACTCCTTCACTGATTAAAAACCAAATCATAAAATTCTATCCCTAACTCAATAAAGCAATAGGTGACAGTTTCTCAAAGTGTGAATATATATACTCACATGCAGATTAAACATTAATAAATGAAGAAATGTATGTTTTTAAGGAAAAAAACAACTTTCTCCATACTAGGTGAAACCATGATTTCTACGAAAAAAAGCTCTGAATTTAAGATCTTGGTTCAGCCAGTTACTATTTACTTCATGTAAGGTAAGTTACTTCACTTCCCTGAGCTGCAGTATTATTTAATGAAAAGTGACAATAATGCCAGTTCGCTCCATTTCATAAATGTATGATCAGAATTGCATAAAATAAAATATATGAAACACTCTGCAAATGATCAATCATCATATATACATATTAATATTACTGGAATTTCTGGTTTATATTTTGGACACAGAACTTTAGAGCCAGAGGAGGTCATTTTTAAAATTACAAAGCTAAAGTTTGTTTGTTTACAATCCTGGATATTAAACCCAGGGCCTTATGCATGCTAGGCAGGGGCTCTACCACTGAACTATATCTCCAGCCCAAAGATGATGTTTAAAAGCCTAAATTTAAGGTTAGAGGTGTAACTTACTGGTAGGGCTTAGCATGAACAAAGCTCTTAGTTGAAGTTGAATCTCTAAGCACCATAAAATAAAAAGGAGGAAAAAAAAGGCTAAATTACTTTCCTTCTTACAGTGGCATCAATGACAGAGCAGAAATAGAGAATTCTTAATGAATCAGGAAAAGAATATCATAGGCATAGGAGTGAGATCAACTAGAGACTGAAAGAGGCAAAAGTGCCCAGAATGAAATAATTCTTAATGTAGACTGAACAAAGATAAAATTTTTGATATCACTCAATTTCATACAAGGAGTCTTAACAGTGGCTTTAGTGAAGATATAAGGGAAGAGATAGAATAGCTTAAGGAAAAGAGAAAATTTTCAACTATACTATACCAAACAATTATTCTATGTTATACAAAAATTTTAATGCCTTAACAAACTAAATAAATTAGGAAATTGAATGTAATTGTTATGTTTATAATATTCCTATCTACTGGTCAGAATAATTAACCATAGGTTAGGAAGTTAAGAAAACAACAGGATGGACGTAAGTGAAGTTCAAGTACTTTAATTGGATTCCTTTGGGTACAGTTTATTTCCCCTTTTCTCTGGCCATTAATAGAGCAGGGGAAAGTGATCTAACACAGCACCATGGCACGAAGGGACAGACCCTGAGAGCCTGTCTCTCTATGATGACTATTCTTGTGCATCCAGGCCGCCTATTGAAACTAACAATGCCTGCTGCTGCTGCTGCCGAAGAGGATCATCCAAACTCTGAAAATGAAACACATCACACAAAGGGATGAAAGAATTCTTATTCCACAGGGTTTAGCTTGCAGCTGGTCATGCATGCCAGAGGGATGTGCCATGAGGATGACAAAGAAGCTTCCAAAGAGAATGGCCAGGGCAGCCAGCCGGACATTTTGAAATACTTAGGGAACTATTCTTTTGAAACTAAAGCAATAACCAGACTTCTTTATAGCAGAACTTGGGAGATTCAGAGTTCTTTAATCTCTTCAATTCACCAAGGTGTGAATATTTTTGCAACTAAAATAAACTTGGAGAATTTTTAGTTGGTTATGCATTTTAGGGAGTTCTCCATTTATGATAAGAAATGATATTGTATAATTGATTTATATAATTGATTTTCTTCTCTGGGTTGGAGCTCAGTGTTACTCCAGAGTTTAGGACTGAATGAAGAACAGGTGTTGGGCTTTTCTATAATTGATGGAGGTACACTGGATAATAAATAATGCTTGTTTAACAAATAGCACACTGATTAAGACCATACACTTTAAGGCCAGATCAATGGTAAAACTGATGTTCATTACATAGCTTCATGTCTCATGGGATCTCACTGTCTAAAATAGTTGTGCCAGGTAAGAGTTTGCTAATAAAAAATTCTCCAAATAGAATTTATAGCCAAAAGAACCTTCCCTGCAACTGCCATTGCTTCTGTCCCCTCAATGGGCCACAGCAAGGCACAGTCCAATTCTTCAGCTCTATATTCAGGCATGTCAAAAGCAGCATCTAGGTATTTAGAAAGGCACGCCACAATAAGGGATCAGCTTCTCTAAAAATCATGTCTCTCAGTCAAAAACAGAAACACTTGCTCTTCCTCCCTAGCTGTCTCACACGGTTGGTCTTCCTCTGTTTACAGAATAAAGTGAAAGAATGTTTTCATTGACTATAATGGTGCACACATTAAACAGTGATCACTTTTTCAATTGTATCACTGATGCAGATGAACTCTGCCATAACTAGATGTGTGTGGCCTTGTGGAAGTGATTTAATCTCATTTAGCTGTGATTCCTTGCTGGTAAAATGGAAATAACATCTGCCTTATAAGATCATTGTAAAGAATAATAATATTTACTGCACTATTTGGATATGAGCACAAAGGGTGGGTGATTCAGTAAATGGTAGTTATTGTCTGTGCCATTCTCAATAACAAGAAGTTCACATAAGAAACTGAAATGATAAGTGGAACACAGTATCAAAAGTATCCCCCATCATGTCTGGATGTTACTATTTATTCAAACACTGTATCATTTACTGCAGTTTAGATCATACTTTAAAAGAACCATTGCTTCTTTAGATTATGTGAAAGTGAAAAAAAATCCACTGAAAGATTTCTTTTCCACATATTTACTCCGTTCATTGCAATTAATCTCCTTCAGAACACTGAAAGCAAGTTCTTTTCTATTTGAAAAGTTATGTGTTTGAACTTACAAAACTTACTACAAAAGCAAAAGTAAAATATATTTGAGAAAAATGAATTCTCCTTCTGGCTTATGCTATAGGTGCTAGCCCTACACAAAGTGAACTTTGAGCCCTAAATCCATTATCAACATATTCTAAAGACTTAAGGAAGCAATCTTTCAGAAAAATCTAAAATTAGCAGAGAAAGTAAAATAGAGCCATATAAGTATATTAAATATAGTAAGGAAAGAAAAGGGAACTAATGAAGGAAAAAATATATATGACAATGATATTTGTAATATAATTGAAAATTATAAAACCCAAAATTCATTTTTCCAGGGAATTATAAAATATTTTAAACTCAATTTTTTAGATAAATCCCTCTCACTATTTACTTCTTTTCATTATGAAATTTTGCTTTCAAATATTTATGTTAAACTCCATCATCTAAATGGTAAGGAAGACAAAAGACCCTCATAGCTCATTTCAAAGAAACTGGTCAATTATAAGTGAAAATCTGGGTCATAATTCACTAAATCCTGTCAATTTTCCTTCCTTTTCTCACTATTATATCCTATAATCACAAACAATCTATTGTGCTCCTTATTTTTAAAGAATCTAGTGTGATAGGAAGCAGGTAAGTAAAGTAAAAATTGTAGTGTAATGTAGAAGGAAAAAAGTAACTACAGAGTACAAATAGATAAGTACCAAGCTCACTGAGAACAAATGTAAAAGTATTAGTAAGAGTTTAGTCTTCTGCTTCTGAAGATGGTGGAGTAATGAAAATATGATTTATCCTCTTGTCTTAAGCAGCAAAAAATCTGAATGAAATATATATTGATTTGCACACATTGGACAATAGGCAGCACAGAACAGCAATCTTTCACAAAAGAAAAATGAAGAGTTATTCCTATCATTGCTGTAGCCTAATTCCCTTAAGGAATTAGCAGATCATGGTTCAAGGCGAACCCAAATAGGGGCTGTTTTACCCAGAGATATACAACTGAAAAGGAATGGAACCGGGCTTTATCTATGAACTTTCTGAATACAAAGCCCCTACAAGTTTTAATTTTTACTCACCCCTTTACTTCTTTTTTCTCTTTTGCCTGCAGAAATCATATTTCAAGATTTAGTTTAGGGGCTGGGGCTATAGCTCAGTGGTAGAGCGCTTGCTTAGCATGCGTGAGGCACTGGGTTCGATCCTCAGCACCACATATAAATAATAAATGAATAAAATATGGATCTATCAACAACTTAAAAAATATTTAAAAAAAAAAAAAGATTTAGTTTAAGCATTATTCAACAAAGCTCCCCTGATTCCATTGCAATAAAAAAAACAAATTATCATTCTCTATAATACTGTATTACCTCATTTTTATTGTTATTATGGCATAAACATTCTACTTTACCTCATACTGTTAACTAACATTTATTGAGAACTTACTATATTTTATTTGTTTTAGTTTATTTTGGTAAGAATACTTAATATGAATTTTACCCTCAGCGAAATTTTAAAAGCATGATTTTAAGTATTTATGACTATAGTACAATATTGTATAGTTGATATCTAGAACTTATTCATCTTGTTTATTTGAAACTTTGTGCCTATTGACTCCCCATTTTCTTCTCAACTCCAGACCCTGGAAACTACCATTCAACTCTTAATTTCAATGTATTTGACTATTTAGATATCCCATATAAGTGGAATCATGTAGTATTTGTCTTTCTGTAACTGACTTATTTTAATATAATATCCTTAAATTTCATATATTTAGTCTCACATTATTTTTAAGGCTGAATAATATTCTGTGTGTGTGTGTATATATATATCACATTTTATTTATACCTTAAAGAACATTTAAGTTGAGTCCATATTTGGCTGTTGTGAACAGTACTGCAATGAACATAGTATCTCCTTCAGATATTGATTTCAATTATTCAATAAATAATTTTGGATAAACAACCAAGTAAAAATAGAAGAAAAGCATCTCAAAATAATACAAGCCATATGTGAAAAATCCATGTATGTTTTTCAACAGTGAAAACAGGGATATCCGTTCTCACCACTTCTATTCAACACAGTACTAGAAGTCCTAATCAGAGCAATGAGGGAAGATAAAGAAACAAAAGGCATCCAAATCAGAAAGGAAAAAGTAAAAATGTCCAGGTTTGCAGATGACATGATCTTATGTATAGAAAACACTAAAGACTCCACGCTGGGTGTGGTAGTACACAACTGTAATTCTAGTTGTGTAAGAGATTTCAAGGTCCAGGCCAGTCTGGGCAATTTAGCAAGACCCTGTTTCAAAATAAAAACAGCTGGAGACTTCACTCAGTGGTAGAGCACCACTGGATTCAATCCCCAGCACTAAAAACAAAATAAAACAACAACTACCACAATAAAAACAAAAGCAGTACTAATAAAGTTAGTGATGCTTCAGGACAAAGAAATCTAAATACAAAATTCAGTTGTATTTTTATACACTAACACTGAACATCTGAAAACAAAATTGAGAAAATGATTCCATTTAAAATAGAATTGAGAAGAATAAAATGCTCCAGAACAAACTAAGATGACAGATTGTGCACCAAAAATTGGAGAACACTGATGAAAGTGATTAAAGACACACCTAATAAAAAGATAACCTATGTCCATAGACTTGAAGTCTAAATATTGTTAGCATGTGCAAATTACCCAGTGATCTACAGAGACCATTCTACAAGTTTACAATTCATATGAAACTACAAAACACCATGAAGAGCAAAATCAACATTGAGAAAGAAGAATAAAGCTGCAAGCACCATACTTCCTAATTTCAAATTATATTGCAAATCAAGAGTAATCAACAGTATGATACTGACATAAAGACAGACATAAACCAAGGCAAAAAATATAAGTCTCAGAAATAAATCCACACATATACAGTCAACTTATCTTTGCTAAGGGTGCTAACAATACACCATGGGGAAAGAAGAGTGTCCAAGAAATGGAGAAAATGGATATCCATACAAAAGAAGGAGAAAGAACAAAATTGGATCTTGATCTTATATCATACATGAAAGTCAATGCAACTCAAATGTATCAATGATTTGCATGTAAGACCCGAAGCTGTGAGATTCTTAAAATAAAACAGAAGAAAACTTCGTGACATTGATCATGGCTACGAATTCATGGACATAACAAGAAAATTACAGAAAACAAAAATTAACAAAAGTAACTACATATCAAAATAAAAATCTGTACAACAAAATGGTCAAGAGAGTGATAAGACAACCTATGGAATGAAACAAAGTATTTGCAGATCATATAGCTGATAAGGGGCTAATATCTGAATTTATAACAACTATATAGCAAAAAAAAACAAAAACAAAAAACTCAGTTTGTAAAAATGAGCTAAAGATTGTTTTACTCTGAATGTTGAAACTTAATCACTGACACAAAAGAAATAAGAGGTAGATTTTTGGAAGTAATTGAGTTATTAAGGCACAGCCCTTGAGAATGGGATTAGTGAACTTATAAAAGAGGTAAAAGGGGATGCCTCTATCACCTTGTATAAATGCAGAAAGTGCCATCTATGAAGAGGAAGGACTCAAAAGAAAACAGCAAATCTGCTAGAACTTTGATCTTGGATTTCTTAGAGAATTATGAACAATAAATTTTCACTGTTCACAGAATACCTAGTCTAAAGTATTTTCTTATAGAAGCCCAAACTAATTAAAAGACTTGAACAGAAATTTTTCCAAAGAACACCAACAAATGGCCAAAAGATAGATGGTACTAACCATCAGGATAAAGCACATCAAAACCATAATGAAGTATCACGTACCACCTATCAGGATGTCCATTAATGAAACAAAAGACAAATGTTGGTGAAAATGTAGGAAAAATTAGAACCTTTATACACTATTGATGAGAGTACAAAATGGTGTAGCTGCTAAAAAAGACAGTATGGAGGTTCTTCAAAAAATTAAAAATAGAATACCATTTGATCTACCATTCCCATTTCTGGGAATTTATCCAAAAACATTGAAATCAGGATCTCAGAGAATTTAATACATTATTTCTCTAAATGCTATACATGTACCAAGTTATTTAATCCTCACAACAACCATATACGATAGGTACTGCTATGAGCCTCATTTTGTAGATAAGGAAATTGAAACACAGACAAGTTAAATAATTTGCCTAAAGTCAGACAACTTGTACATTTTAGAACACAAATTCAAACTAGAGACTCTGGCTCCAAAATCCATGCACATAACCTAGCAGTTTTCCAGCCTTAATCATCTACTAGAATTCTTGAATTGAAACAATTCATCTAACTAATCTTGCTATTTGTACATGAACACAACCCAGAGCAAGCTTTGTATCTCATAGATCTCTATGTTGTTTTTGATATGAATGAATGAATGAATGAGCAAGCAAGATGAAGTTGAAGAAGAATATGTAGAGCAAGTGCTAAGTCAGAACTCTGGTAAACCCTAAACTATAAACACGATGTACCTACAATTCTTTGACAGAAATTATTTTTCATCCTCACAACTCAGAAATTTCATCCAGATGCCATTAAATCTTTCACATATTCCACTGATGTAGTTTCACTTCACTTTCATCTAATTTCAACATTAGCAAATTATTGATGTATTATTTTACATCTATCCTTAATGACAATTAAGAGACATATTCATATATTTATTCTAAGCATAGAACAATACTATTAGGAATATATACAGATGGCCAGGCATAGTGGCACATGCCTGTAATCCCAGCAGCTCAGGAGGCTGAGGCAAGAGGATCTTAAATTTAAAGCCAGCCTCAGCAACTAAGCAAGGCCACAGGCACTTGGCAAGACCCAGTCTCAAAATAAAAAATAAAAATAAGGGCTGAGGATGCTGCTCAGTGGTTAAACATCCCAGTTCAATCCCTGGTAAAGAGATAGAGAGAGAAAAGGGAAGGAGGGAGGAGGAAAAAGGTGAGGGAGGCAGAGAGAGGGAGGGAGGAAGGAAGGAAAGAAGGAAGGAAGAGAGGTGGAAGCAGGGAGAGACAGAGGGAAAGAAAAGGATGGAAAAATGTCTGTAGGGAGAGAATGAAGAATTTGCAATGATAATAATAAAGGAATAGGAACAAAAACAACTAATATTTATGAAACACCATTTATGAAGCACCTTATAAGCATATTATCTCACTTAACACTCATCACAACTCTGAGGAAGGAATAAAATGCACTCTGAAATTCTGGAATTCTCATTTGTAAATAGTAGATTATGAAAAAAGAATTAAAAGAATAAATTTGCAAAGATTATATCAATTATCTATAGTTAATTAGAGTAGAAACTTAGAAGTCATTGACTGCTATATTGGAATATCTCATTATTAATTAGTTTTTTCATTAACTTTATCAAAAAGTTTTACAAAATTGTCTGACAAGCATTATTATTCTACTTACCTAAATACAATCATGAGTTCAGTATTTAATCCACATGAACCCATTGACAAGTTAGTATTCGATTTACCAAGAAAGTATGGTAAAGTTGCCAGATTCTTGAATTAGGACACAAGGGTTACAGGACTTTAAATTAATGTTCACATCCACTTATGTAGTTAGCAAGTGCTAAAATCAATGCACTTTAAGAATTGCTTTGAATAATCCCTAGAGATCAAGAAGTTCCCTACACTTACTCTTCAGATTTAAGAAATTCTGCAGGTGATAATCATGATTAAAACAAAAGTAATGGATATGTATGTGCATGGCTATAAAATAACATAATCTCAAGATTAATTTTTAGTTGCTGGTATCTTAAATCACAAATGCTTATCATGAAGTTTATATTTTTCATTGATCCACTTCATTTTAGCAAAAACTCTGATACAATAAACCTTCATGGTCATACTTTAAAATAATAATGATAATGTTATATTACATCACATCACATTATATTACATTATTATAGTTACCAGAAATAAAGTGCCTATTATGTGCCATATAGATGCTTTACCCTATAATCTCATTTGTTCTCCATATTCTGGGAGTTTGGTTTTCTTATCTGCATTTTACAGATGAGGAAAATAGTTCAATGTTATGAACAGTTTTAAGTGTTAAAGACAGTTTGTGTGCCCCACCCCCCAAAAATTCATGTTTGAAACCCTACCTCCAATGTGATGGTATTATGAGATGGGCCTTTTGGAAGGTAATCAGGATTAGATGAGGTCATGAGGGTTGAGCCCTCATGAATGGGAATAGTACCCTTACAAAAGAAACCCCAGAGAGCTAGCTACTAGGTGAGGATACAAAAAGTTAGCTATCTGCAAATTACAAAGAACACTCCCCAGAACCTAATCATGCTGGCAATCTGAACTTGGACTTCCAGCCTCCAAAACTGTAAGAAATAAATTTTTGTTGCTTATAAGCCACCTAATCTATGTTACTTACTTGTAGCAGCCCAAACTAAGACACTGAAAACAACTTGCCTATAGTCGCAGATACAAAGCACCATACTAGAATCAGACTCAAATTCACCCTGGGATAACACAAACAATAAAAGTATTTTGCAAAGTAGGAAGCTGCGAAATTAGCATACAAAAGTCAACAGCCTCTAACACAGAAGAAAAAAGCCATTTAGAAAATAATATGGAAGAGAAAACTGTGCTTAGGATAGTAAATACATAAGAAAGTAAGTAAGTAGGTAAATGAATAAATGAAAGAATACCCTGGGGTAAACTTAATAACAAATGTTTAAACCTGTAAGAAGAAAACCATGCAACACCTCTGAAAGACATAAGTTACTGAAACAGTGGAGAGAAAGAAGTCTCTCTTCATAAAGATGTTAACTGCCCTAAGGTAGATTCACGAATTTCTTACAATTCCAACAAAAAATACCATCAGGATTTTTTCCCTTAAGGTCTGCTAGCCAATTATAAAGTTCATTTATAATAATAGGTAAACAAGAAAACCCAGGGAACCCTGAAAAAGAAGACTAACAGTGGGAATGGGGAAGGAGGATGATAATCTTATATGTTAAAACATGTTATAAAGCCTCTATAATTAAAATAACATAATGGCATATGAACAGTCTAATGGCTCAGAATAGAGAATCTAGAAATATACCTATTATGAGAAAAATTTACTATAGGATATCAAGCAATCAGTAGAAAAAACATCGATGCATTTCTTTACAAAGTGAAAGTAGGAAAACTGTTCCTTATTATGCTCCCATGTGTTAAGACCCAAGAAAGTCAACTGAACAATATTAAAGTGTCCCTTTTTAGTCAATCAATCATAATTCCCAGGAATCTATGGAAAGTGAAACCTAAAATATCTCTGGGAATCACAGAAATCTCAGTATTGTTGGAAAGCCTAAACCACGCTAGTAGGTTTAGTTAGAAGTAAACTACACTTCCCCACAGCTCTATTCAGATCCAAAACTTTTCTTTGCATTTCAGTTGATATTTACTTTTTATAAAGAATTACAATCTTCAAATATCTCAATCCATAATTTATATTAAAATGCATATTATTTCTATGTGCTATAGCACGAGGTCCCATAATAGATATTTAGATATATCCCATAATTAACAATGATAATAATGCAAATATATGCTAAAACTCTGTAAACAATATTTTCAAAAAATTTGTTGTGGAGAAGGACCCCTGGTGTCCAGCTGGATTTAAGCCAGTCTAATGATGTGGCTGTTGACTACACAGCTTTTGAATTCATTATGATAGCATCTTTACCTATCTTGAAATATTTTACTTTACCATAAAAGATACCAAGCCTTGAAAATTTCTAAAGACTGTTTAGGAAAAAAAATATTGGTTGTTTTATATCTTTCTCAATAAACATTTCAAGAAGCAAAATACATATTTTTGGATACTGAATACAACATCACTGACTGGCAGGAATGCATCTCAGACACAATACTTACACTCTGATTGGTGTCTCTGGAACATATAGATAGATAGCATCTACATTTATAAAAATAAGTACTGTGTCCACAAGTGGCTTCTGTAAAAGCTTTAAAAACAAAAACAAAAACAGTAAAATGGTACATTGGCAAAAGACATCGCAGCATTGCTGTACACTAACATTGCCTTGCAAATGAAAACCTGCACTATTCCTTATGATCAGGGTTTCACCCATTTATTTGGTTAATCATTCAAATGGCTAAACAGACCTCTAATTTGAAAATAAAAACCAATTGATGCAATCACAAACAAGTTCTAAAATTGCGGTTTATAAAAATTGAAATCTTGTTCTAAGCCAAAACACACACACAGTTACCTTTTCCTAATCAGAGCATTCATTTCTCCTCATTATGATCTCACAAGCACATTAAAATCTTATTAACATTAATTACTTCTGAGCGCCTATGCATGAGCAGTGACAGTCGTGAGCGTGCGCGTGTCTGGATCATATCTACATTTATATACCTTGCTGCACTTTGCTTATAAAACATGTGAAAATATTTCTACTAACACCAATTAGCTAATTTCACACACACACAGATAGTAAACTGCTGTCTCACTGCACAGCCTATCAGAGACTAGCAAACATATGGACAAACGGACGGGAAAGAAGGCAGAAATATCTCTTGAATGTGTGAACTGAAATGCTTTATACTTTAAACTTAATTCTTGAGGTTTAAAACAAGCTAAGGAGAAAATTTTTAAAAATAATAATTTAAAATGATAAAACCAAGCATTCCATTTTCTACACAGATGGGTTCAGTAATAAAAAATGATACAGACAAAGAAAAACTGACAAGGAAAAGGCAGCAGACATAGGAAAGCTAGAGACGACAGTGTCCTTCCTTACACATGTGCACACACACATGCATACACACACATGCACAAACACATGTGCCCCACATAAATATACTCATAATGTAATTTGAATAAAAACAATATATACTTTGACCATAAGGTAAGAATAATAGCACACTAAGCCTTAAAATCAAACAAGTCTGTCTTCACAAGCAAATAAAATTTTTGCTCAGTCCAGATGATTTATGGGTTCTATTTATATCACAAACATTATATAGAAGAGCCATTCATCCCTACAACAGAAACTCAATGTAAATGCAGAAAACTAGGTAGCTATAGCCACAAAACTACATATAATCTTTATCTCTACTTCATGCTCTCTTCTCAGCATCCATATATTTTATCATTTGTACATATACTCCATTAAATTATATCCTTTACTCCCATCATGTCCTTTATTAGAAATATTTATAAAGAATAAAGCATTGATCATTACATCAACATTTTCTCCAATTCATGTGCCTATCTTCTCAGTCTACAATTTATACTAACTCCAAAATTCTATGAGATATTATTGTTTTTGAAGCCACATATTCTATTCTGAATCCTTTTGCCATCTTTAATTCTTTGTTTCTATTGACCACTATCCCAAGCCTACATTGTTTTCACAAAGAAAATATTTTAAAGCCCTTTATGAAAAAGACTAGGCATCAGCCAAAGGAGTTCGTGCTTAATTCGATAATGAAATTTTAAGTGAGAAAAATGCTTAACCTCATTGGGTCACAATACCTAGGATGGAGAAAACAAGGAAACAATAAAATTTAACTTTAAGAATATTTTAACAATTGATTATACTCTTAAATTATTTCAGAATATTTGACTATGAATGAAACAGAGAATATGAGATAATCAGCCTTCTAGAACAATTAATGCTCAGGTTGATTTAAGCAATTATAATTTATTTTATAATTCCAATTTTCTATCTTCTGTCCAACAGTTTCATTGTCCTATAAAGGACAGAGGTCAATAACCCATATCAATACAGATGTGAGCCCTACAGATGTACTATGTAAGAAAGGTCTAAGTACACTCTTGTGTATAATATATATTAGAGAAGAAATGGGAAGATTTCTGAATCTTTATAAAATATGATTTAAAATATATGACACTGGTACCAATATAAAGTTTAAATGATAGTCAAAAATACACTAAATTTTTTAAATTTAGCACTATTCAACATACTCATAACTGGATAAAATTTAGCAGGCATTCTCTGCAAAACTTAAAAAATGCTAACAGTCATTATTAGCTAATTAAATATTAAAAGTTGTTTTTAAAATATAATCTAGAAGATACACTAATAAGATGGTATTTAAAATAAGCAATGAAATGGCATTTCAAATGAGCAAAATTTATTTCAAATAATTCCTAACTGGCCACAACAATTTTTAATAAAACAGATTATTATTCTTGTGGAGTTTACATAGACTTTATATAGGTAAGTAGCAATTATCACAGTACTATTTACTACTTGTAAATATTCTGACATAACCAGATTCATACAGAACCAAAAGTAACCTTTTTAAACTATGAAAATTAAAATTTGAAACCATAATTATGGGTATCTGTCATAACACATTTTATCTATCTTTATTATATCTATCTTTAAAAATATGTTCATTTTAATTTGTGAAAACTTACCAAACAGTTGTTTATAGGTCATTAATGACTTAACAGAATTTGGGAACCAAAAATAAAAGTATTAGCAACTACTGCCAAATGAAGAACAATGAGATAATTTTTAAAATATCTAAATTTATGGATCTGTGAAAAATAGATTTCCTTTAAAAATTAATTTACATTGACAGTTTCAAGAACATATTGTGTATAAACACAAAATTATGGGAAAAGAAGAAGCAACAAAGAAATAATCTTGGGTAAACATCAATAGAACCACAATGTTAAATTTTCAGTCAGCTACTTTGTAGATAGCTTCCCAGAAATCCATTGACATATGACCAACAGAGAACTAGTAAAAAGTGCAAAAATAGGTTGAGATTTAGAACCCACGTTCCCTCTCATAAATGCCACATCAGAAACTGCAAAGATTAGGTGGCCAAATTTCAACATCAAAGGTACATTTGGCATTTGAACCAGATCTCTAAGAATCATGGTCTTTATTTTCCAATAAAAACTAATAAGCTGAGGCTTACTTAACTCTTTCCTGGTTTTTTTGAGCTTCTCAAGGATTACTGAAATTGGAGACTACATATGAAAAGGATAGTTTATCATTTCCAAAAAAGATATTCATCCAGATTGCCCTCCAATCCGTGAAATCTGAGATGCCTAAGGATTCTTCTTTGTGAAAGCCTTACAAATATATCCAAAGATGGTGAGTCCCATATGGCTCTGATAAATGAAACCCGTTATTGTGAATTTCAAGCTCTTCTTTAAAACAAAACACTATTGGGTGAATTTGGTGCTCATGAAATAAAGCACTAATTGCGTGGCCTAACAACACTGAATCCTCTGCCTAGCAGACATTTTAAGTTGTGCCAAATTGGTTTTGGGATGTGAACAAATATCCTGGAGCCAGACTCTCACATGCACGCACATCTCCCTGGAAGTAAGTTGGGCACTCTTGGAAACTGCATTAACTCTTTCAGGCCACCAGGGAACCTAGCTCTCACTAAAAGAAAGGCCTCTTTTAAGAAGAAAACAAGTCATTCCTCCAAAGTTAAACCCAAGTAAAAGGTAAATAGCACAAACTGATTTGGGGGTAGTTTAGCATTGAAGTGTCTTTACATAATAGCCTATATACCTTAATGAATACTTTTTCAGTGTATACAGAAAATCTTATTCTCTTTTCCTATGTGTGCATAATTTCCAAGACATTAATAAGAGTTGTGTGCATTCAGGAGAGGAGAATTCATTTTAAGCTTAATATGCCACATTTGCCTCAGGCCAAGTGATACGAAACTTTTGTTTCTTTGGTAACCACTTTCACCTTATTATGACAAGAAACTTCTTGAGTTTTTTTTCAGTCAAATGAAATATAATTTCCACACCAGGTCTTTCCAACCTAGTTCAGAATGATGCCTACAAACTGAAGCTACACATTTAAATCACAACCAATCAAATCCTCCCTCTCTCTCTTACTCAGATTTAGGAATTAATAAAAACAATTTTTAAAAACTCTTAAATATAAGAAAAGTTTATAAGTAAAAATTGTTTATTTTTTAAGTCTCAATTTCTTCACAAGTAATTTCTTAGAATAAATTGTTCATTTTTCTAGTGAATTTTAATTAAGTACTTTATTTACAATATGCTGAAAGCACAGTCCTTCCTCCTTTAGTTCATTGATGAATATCCCAGATTATATTTGTCCCTAAGACTACCCATATTCCACTAACTATAATTTTACACTTAGAGTTCCTGTCATTTTGTGGTTGTCACTCTTGTCTTTCATTTTAGAGGTTTAATAAAGTATAAATAAAATAAGAATTACATTTTGGGGTAGAAAATAATTAAATTATTTTAATAAATAATTTAATAATTATTAAAAAATAATTAAAGAGGTTATTTTTTTAACCACTTCTAGTTTAAACTTTCTACATATATTTCTTGACAGCCATATTTAATTTCCTGTCAACTGGTATAAGAATTTAAGTGTACTACCAGAAGCCTGTTTTCATTTTTCAAAAATCCTTATATCCTAACAATTAGCCTATGCATGCTTCTGCTATTGACTCTATTACTAAGATTTAAAAAACAGCAACAAATTTGTCAGACCCTATTTGGAAGTAGACAGGACACATTTGGTGAATCAAAAATATAGCAGCTTCTGACCTCAATTAATTCTGGCCCTAATTAATCACAATTCTTAAAATGTAATCCAAGACTTCAGATGTGTTAATATAAAGGTAATTTATCTGATCTGCATTGGGGTTTTGGAGCTGTGAATAACTCTTATATTTTTCCTAATCAAAATTTAGAGGATCTGTTGGTGCACTGGATTGTTTGTCTCATGCCATCCGATATGATGGCATCACCTCTAAGTTCTGCTGCATGTTCATTTATTTAGCTACTGGTAACCAAATTAAACTCATATTCTAGCTTAGTTTGTTAGGTTTCTAGAATCTTACTAATGGTATTAAGAGGTAAATGAGAATGCTAACCAGATACCTCAACACGAAGAATTTTTACTGTTTTATAAAGCAAATATATATTCTATAAGTGAGAAACTGACAAAATACATACAACTCTGACAGGGTGATACTAGGGCCAAGAAGCACTTTTTCTAGAGGTTCAAACAAGAGGATGCTAAGCAAGCTATAAACTCTTTTTAGAAGACAAAAGTTCTGATTAGTATTTCTACCATGGTCCTCCTTTCCACCCTAAATCTATATGATGCCATCAAATTAGCAGAAAAGTTACCAAATTTAGATTATGTTCATTTCAACACCCTCCAATAAACTGTAATTAGGATGTAAAAAAAAAGGTCTATCTTGTAATAGATGTCCCCCATATTTTTCCTGTTTAGAGCATGGCCATGAGCTCAGAACTGATTTATTCAATATCACTTTTCATTTCTGGTTCTATGTTTATTATTTACATAATCCAAATAAAAAAGAGGCAGAAGCTTAAAATGTGCAAACTGTCCTTATAGCTCAACTAATTTCAAATTGTCTGAATAGTCAAAATATATTTGCTAATCAGTCTCTAAATCTGAGACTATCATCAGAATAGTTTTTAGATGTTAGGATAGCAGTAAAAAAGGAAGATGGAGGATAGAGGGGTAAGGGGCATTAAAGTAATATCTTGATGAACAGAGGAACTGGACTGTCCAATTTTCTTATAGAAACACTGAATAGCCTAGCTTCCAGTACCAAACCAAATTCTGAAAACTGCTGTATAACTTTAGGCAAGTTATTTTACCTCTATTGGCTTCTATTTCTTCATCTGTAAAACAGGGTAATACAGTTTCAGACACCGATTGCTTTCTGCATCTCTATAGTAGCTTGGATTTTTTAAAATTTATTTCCTGAGCCAAAACCGCACCCACATGCCATCAGTTATTTGCCCTCCTTTTTCCTGTCTCCTTTGCCTCTGCAAGGAAATAAAATTAGAAAAGTTAAACATGCCCAGTGGACAAGACAGGCTTTGGTTTAAGGAATGAGATGAAGTAAGTTGTGCTAAAGTGCTTATTTGGCCCCAAAAGGTACATTGTTGGGATACTACCTCCCACAACTAGCTCTACTGGAATTTTTCTCAGGAAAATGGAGAACTGTTTTAAGATAGACATGCCCTTTAAGCTGGTCTCAAAAAAAAAATAAATTTAGGATATTCCAAAACACCCTACAAGATTTTCCCCGTGGAGTCTAAATAAATCATTGGCCAAATTTTCCAATTCATGCTTTGCTGCTAAATGGGACTTTCTACAAAATCATGTTTTATATTCTACTTCTGAAAAAGGAGCATAGGTAAATTTCACTTTGCTTTCATCTTCCTTCAGTTAATTTGAAAAGAATGCCATTTGAAAAAAGATCACTTTTAAAAATAAAAAATTGAAATATAACCCATATATCCAAAAACTTTAAAAGTCTGCTAAAGATAAGATTATATCCCCTGGTTAGTGACTTTGTGGATCTCTTTTTAAAATGTACTCTTTAATACATGGTTATATAGCCATTCAGAATATCCCCTAAATGTATGTGTTTCTTAATGTATACAATCATGATTATTTTCATGCCTAAAGGATATATTTCAGAGTTCCTTTAAGTTGTGAATAGCCCTACTGCATATAAAATATTACTAAAACTATAAAAATAAATATCATATTTTTAGCTATTTATATACAGGATAAGTGGAACTGTGTTAGTTTGTACCCTATACTTTATGTATCAGCTATTATTTTATACTATGAGGCATTTTTTTTTCAAACAAGATTTGGAATGGTCAGGAATCAGTTTTGGGATTTTATAAAGCACTGATACATTGATTCTGATAACATTTTCATTGTATTTTCAATGCAATCAATTATTTTAAGACTCACAACAATGGCTATATCATGAAATTCCTGTGTTTCATGTCATGTCATAATAGATAAGAGTGAAATTTTCATTCAAATCTGTCTCAAATAATCTGCAATATTATTAGAGTCTATGAGGTAGTTTTTGTACAATTCAGAGGCCCACATACTACTCTAAATATTCTGATTTAAGATATCTGAGAGTAGAACCTAGAAATCTGTCATTGGAAAAAGCCCCCAGCTGGTGATGATATATAAGAACTAACTAAAGTTTTCTAAAGTATGTGGATCAGTTAAAACTCGGGGTTCCTAAGTTCCACATAATACCTACTAAGAATGGAACTTAGAAATATGAATTTTAACAAATGCCTTAGGGTAATTCTTTTTTTCTCCTCTTCTTCTTCTTCTTCTCTCCTTCTCTTCTCTCTCCTTCCTTCTCTCCTTCTCTCCTTCCTTCCTTCCTTCCTTCCTTCCTTCCTTCCTTCCTTCCTCCCTCCCTCCCTCCCTCCCGCCCTGACTTCCTCCCTCTGAGGACTTAACCCAGAGTTACACTCCTAGTCTTTTTATTATTTATTTTGAGAGGAGGTCTCACTTAGTTGTTGAGGGTCCTGATAAGTTGCTGAGGCTGGCCTAGAACTTGCAGTCCTCCTGCCATAGCCTGCCAATTTGCTGTGATTACTGCATGTGCAACCACATCCTGCACCCTAGGGTAATTCTTAGGTACACTAAAGTTTAAGAACCACTGAACTAGTGCATAATACCACAATATTTAAAAGAAATTTTTTAATCTTTGATAATTTTAACTTTTTTTGCTTTTTATTTTTAATAAATATCATGGTAAAAAATGAACTTATACATACCTGATAGGTCAAAATTGTTATCTAAAGAAAACATTAGTTTTAGGCTAAGTATTATAATTATTAGTAAAGGTTTTAAAGCCAAACAGAGGAAATTGAACTACCATTTCAAATCATTTCCAGAGACTAATACCACAGAGAAATATTCCAACTAAGAAATGCCATGAGTTTTAATAATTTTAAATTTGTGTGTTTTGCTTTTACGTAGATTTTCTTATCCATTCTTCCTTTAATTATAGCAGTAGTAATAAGTAACATTAATATTTGTATACAGCTTTTACTATTTTAAACAATTTATATACATTAATTCATTTAATCTTCATAGTAATCTTATGAAACAGATGGAAAGGTAACATTTATTATTACCCTTCTGCAAATTAGAAAATCAAGCTTAAAAAGTTAAGAGACTGGGGCTGGGATTGTAGCGCAGCGGTAGAGCGCTTGCCTCGCATGCGTGAGGCCCTGGGTTCGATCCTCAGCACCACATACAAAGCAATAAAATAAAGACATTATGTCCATCTACAGCTAAAAAAAAAAAAATTTAAAAAAAAAAAAAAAAAGTTAAGAGACTGTCCAGTACTAAGTTTTCTACTGTTTATCATGATATGTGGACTTAAACCCCTAGAGGTAAATTTCATACAAATATACATGAAATTTAAAAGTTGCCTTGATTTTTAACCATTTTGAATAAATCTCAAAACAGCATGACATAACCTCTAAATTGCAAGTAGTCTAGAGTCCTATACTAAAAATATGGTTCATCTTGCTCTTTAAATTTATTTATTTTATGTTCAATCAAAAACATACCAAAAATCAAAAAATAAACAAACATCGGAATACCCCTCAATTTTAATACTATCTACCCTGTCCATATACAATTCACCCGGTACAAGAAAATCAGTTTCTAAAACATGAGATATCAAATAGTACTTTTAAAGGCTATCAATTCAATTTTCAACTACAATAAAACTTGAAAAAACTAAGAAGCCAAGTATACAACTAGAATAATACTAAAATGAGTCTACTCTCCACAAAACTCCTCAGTCAAAAGCACCTTCAGATCAACAAGCCCAGTGCACTCCTTTTATGCACAGAAAACAGACACAGGAAGGTAAAAAAAGATAACAAAGCAAATGTGCTATAAAGCTAGAATTAGAAATTGAGTATCTTTACTCCAAAGTTAGCTACAGAACACACTCATAAACAGATGATGCATTGTTTTCCTAACCAAAAGGAGAAAAAGGTCATTTTAATGTAAAAGGAAGTAAATCTGTAAAGGAATATTTGGAAAAGAGATAGTATTAGAAGATATTTTTCCAGAGAAAGTACACTAAAATATTAATATTTATGTGTGTATGCATAAATTATATATACAAAGTATTTATATATAATTGCAAATATATACTGAAATATACCTGTGTGTATACACACATGCACATGTGTAGTTACATAATGAATGAAAATGTTTAAAACCAGCCAGACATAATCATTCATTCAGACCTTGAACATTTGAGTAACTCTAAGCTGAATGCCATAGGAGATTCTGGAATAAGGATGAGCTCAAGGCTTAGTTGAAATATATGCTTAGAAACAACATTATCATGTGAGAAATGATATTACCAAGTACACATATGAAAGTTGCCATGAGAATCTGAAGAAAGGAGTACCTCACTCTCTGCAATGACTGAGCTGAGGTTTTATGAGTAGTAAGAATTATGTGAGTATCTCTGGTGATCCTGCCTTCTCTATCCCCAATTCTAAATTGAATACATCTCTTTTTGTGTCTAGAATTTTTAAAGGATTTTTAATATTCACTGTTATGAATGAAGGGATAAAGCACATACATACTAACTTCTCCTTGAGTAATAAAAATTGCCAAACACAAAGTATTTTATAGAAGTTGTGTAGAACTACTGCAAAATCAGAGATTAAACCAATTTGCCAAATTATCAAAAAATGTCCTGTTCTTTCCTTTTCACTGTCTCATGCATTAGTTACTTTCAGAGTAAAAGGGACACAAGGTGGCACTGTCGTGCTGACATTCATTTCAGGGCCCTTTCTAATGGACAAAATTGATAGAGGTAAAAGGCTCTTTTGTGACAAGTAAAACCAGAGTTGTAATACTGGCCTTCTCCTTGCATTAATAGTGGCCTAAGGAAGAGCAAAGCATTTTGCATTTCATGAATATCACATGCCTTTATAAAAGAGACCATATTCTCTCATGGCTTCTCCAAAATGTCATGTCTGTGTTCATAAACTGTTCAAAGGCATATAGTTCTGCTTTGCCAGTAGCAACTCAGAAGAGAGCTGTTTACCATTGGCAAGCTGTGGACATGGATCACCTCTCCATCTAGTGGCCAGTGGGGAAGAGTGGAGCAATAGTAACCATGTTGTACCTCACTTAGTTAAAAATAGTCTTTTATCAAAGTCAGTCATTAAGTCCGACAAACAATAATTTCTGGTTTTTTTCATTCACTGGATCATTAAATAGACTCAATAAGGTATTGTGACATCCACTTACACGGAGAACCACCACCTCAGAATTAAAGTACCTGCTGCGTGCTCTCAGACCATATGTATTCTATTCTTGTATATGAGTAGCTCAAACTTCTCTCAATAAGTTTGTAATTCGTAAGCAGAGAATGCAAGCAGATATAACTGTGTATGTAGCTACTTCAAATGAAACCACACATTATTTAATATAAAAGAAAATATACTAAGGTGCTTTCCCCTTTATTTCCATGGCAAGGAAACTGAGGAACAGAAGGTTTATGATTCACTAAAAGTCACACAGTACAGGAAGCCAGGCCTCTAAATTTAACTACTTCAAATCCTTTGGGGGCATTAATTAATGTTTCCTGATTGGCAAGGAAGTGCTTCTTGTACTACACCATAGGGTTTTCATCAGCCAGGAAAATAATTAGTATCTAAAACTTTTGTTTATATATTTTCATGCTTAGTTGATATGACTATAACTATTATGTACAGGCCCTAGCACATCTTTATATTCATGGATCTATATACATAGATCTATATACATCTATATTCATGGATATCTATACATATATCTATACATATATGTGTGTGTGTGTGTGTGTGTGTGTATTTTGTTCCCAGGATTGAACTCAGGGATGTTTAATCACTGAGCTACATTCCCAGTCCTTTTTTATTTTTTCTTTAGAGACAGGATCTCACTAAGTTGCTTAGGACTTGCTAAGTTGCTAAGGCTGGCTTGGAATGAACTTGCAATGCTCCTGCCTCAGCCTCCAGAGTTACTGGAATTACAGGTGTGTGCCACAGCACCTGGCTCATGGAGATATTCTGAATCTAAGAATATAAGTTTTTAATCCTAAAAATCACTCATATTCTTTCAATATTTAGAAAGCAAAACATCAAGGGGGCAGGCAATGGGTAGAATGTGCTATTCAAAATTGCTTTATAAAATTGGTTTTAGAAGATCATGTAAAACAACAGAATGTGAATCCATTCTGATAGATGAAAAGTTTTAAGAGTTTTCTGTTTTGTTTTATATAGAAATTATTTAACTTTAAGAGAAGAAACACAAACTTAGACTGAGTTGGATATTTCATCCATTTTAACTCAGCTCATGATGCTGCTTTGGTGCAGGCTTTAGGAATGCTTTGTTAAGAAGGCTTCTTACCAAAACAAATGAAATATGTCCACCAACTATGAAAATCTGCTCACAACTCCAAACTCAAGGATTAAAGGGCAAAAGATATAATGGAAACAAGGCAGTACCTGTACTACTACTCTGAGATATTTTGACTTTTTTCTCTATAATCTTTTGGTGAATTTAGATTTGCTTTAGTCAGATGAAAAAATTAATGTTATACAGAAGGTCAAATGGTTTTTATTTGGGGATGGGAAGAATATTTTTTCTTCCATTATACTTCCATTATACTTCTAAATACAGAAGCTTCAAAAGCGACTACCCCTTTCCTCCCTCAGCATTACTCAACTTATCTCCAGTTTCTTGTTAATTATCTCTCTTCTTCAGCCCTCTAGAAATGAAGTTTCTTTATTTCTCTATATCATTGTTGATTTAAATAATCAGAAAAAGTTAGAACTATTCTGGTTCTTTTTGTCCTACCTAAAGCCAAGACAATAGGTACAAGTGACCAAGAAGATGGAGACATTAACAAACATATGCAGAACCAGAGTATATTTATTAGGCCAAGAAGAATTTTAGTGTGTCCAATACCAAAAAAGAAAATCAGAACAATTAACAGACAAAAAGCAGTATAAAATCACCCTGGTGATACTATTTGCTTAGTTTCTATTTAAACAATAAAAGAAACATTTTTCTCACGTTTTAAACATCTTGCTAAGTGAAGTATTTTTGTTCAAACTGGTAGTCTTAAAAGTTTTCATACATGTACATATATCAAACAAAATTTAATTTTCCTTTAATTTTCTTGATTTACATTTCATTTACTTGAAATAAGATTATAGTGTTAAAGGAACTGCAATAACAAATCACAATTTGCTTACAACAGTAATTCACAGAACATTTTTAAAAGAAAGGTAAAAATAGTGAGTATCCAAGCTAATTTCAGGGAAAAAATTTCTAAAAATTTGAGAAAATTATATTCTAAATAAATTTTATAGTTTAAAAAACTTTAAGATTACGAATTTCCCTAAGAACAAACAGTAATTATTGCCATTTCTACCCTTCCACCTTTAGAGTTCTAATTTATTGGGCATCTTTTTAATTTCCCAAAACGCTCAAACATTATCACATAATTTTTTATTATATAATTTTATTTATTGAATGTAAATCCTTATATTAGTATTTTAATATAGAAACTTTTCAAATAAATTTTTAAAATTTAAATACTTAATGTATAAATTCATCATATCTTGAGACAGAATTATTCAGGAACAAAATTTCTTTCAAATATCAAGAAAGTAAACATATAATTGCCACTCTTTCCATCAGAGTTTCAAAGGTAATGCTAGATACTCAGATTTAATATTAATGTATTCCATTTCCATCTGAGAGCTAGAGGGTCAATGAAAAAGTCCTTGCTCCTTGTCTAAATACTCTCACTTGGATATCTAACTTTATCTTAGTAGCTAACTTTGTCTAAGTTAAAGTGATTATATAAGGGTTGAATTGAGTAAATTAACGATAAACACCTGTCAGGAGTTTCAGTTGAGTATCAAGATATTCCAGAAAGGTAAGCTCCATGTCCTCAAGCTGATTACATTCAAGTGAACTGCAGAATCACCAAAAGGCTTGATCCTGGAGTAGAAGAGAGGTTAGGAAGCCAAATTCGAGCATGATTTTTTTCCTAAAATTTAGTGCAGAAATAGCACACCACTTATTCATTATCACAGTTGAACAGCTAGACAAGTAGAAAAAGCCCTTTTTCCTTCTAAGCCCTTGAATGCTGTTTCCATCATCTGCTATAGTCATTACTACATACATAAAAGTAATAGTAGATAGCATTTTTTCTTCCATGGCCTCAGAAACTTGCCTATGCTGAAATTAGAAGAGAGCATAAGGATATTTTTGATATATTAAACATAATTAACATCAATATTATTATACAATATTATGATTAATTATACAATTATTATACAAATATTATACAATTAATATTACAATTAATTGTATAATATCTATGTAAAGAGAAAACATGAATTCAGGCATTCTCTAGAATTTGTAGAATATGGATATTGCCTCCAGATTTTTGGTAAATAATAAAAAGGACCTTACTAGTTATTTGACATTGACTACAGTTTCTTGGAATTCTGCAAATACTATAAATTATTTAAGAAATGTAAATATATGAAAGAGTTTTCAGAAAAATTATAAGTTCAAGTTTTTTAAGACATCTATGAGTATATTTGACTTGAAGATTTAAAGCCAAGTATCAAGCGGTCAATGCTGACTGGTAGCATTATAAATACTCCCTAGTAATTGTACAGGACAGCCAATTATATAGCACACAATATGAAAAACTCATTTAAAAGTGCTGTCTAATTGAATAATAGTTCTTTCAAGTACATACTTACACAACTGCTACTCGAGTTTTTGTCCTTGATGCAGGGTAAACTGTTCCTATATAAGGAATAACTGATGTCTATAATTTGCTTGTAATAAATAGTTACATACCCATATAAATGAAAATATTTAGATTTCCTTTTCAGAGCTTTGTGACTTCTTATACTAACTAACTAGTTAAGAAAGTTAAGATGGTCATACTATTTTACTTCTTTTGCAGAAGTTTAGTAAAACATATTTTCCACTAAAAAAACACAGTTAATTAAAATATATTTCTAAAGTGGCCTGCAAGAGAAGTCACTTTTCATGCCCATTATCAAAATTTATACCTAAGAGGCCACCCTTGGGGTTGAAGAAGGCTGGAACTAACAGTATTCAAAGAATGTCAACACCAGTCCTTCCTTTGCCAGAAAAGATCATTAGTTAGCAACATGAGTCAGATGCTGCTTCTACACACCTTGCCAGACCCTGGGGCAACACATTTTCTCAGAGCCTAAATTTGGCTTCCTATGAGGCAGCATGACTGGCCACTACTACTCAGTGTTGGGCAAGTCCATGAACACATCCACTGATAATTTCTATATTTATAGAAAGCCAGAACATGTGTAGATAATCACACAATTGGATATTTATGTAGTGCCAGATTTTATGAATACAAGAATTTGTTAATTAGCACAAGGACTAATCATTAAAATTCAAAAATAGATAAATAAACAGGAATGCCATTTATTTGTTAACATTTTGGGGGAAAGTATGCAGCTGTTCTCCTTTTGATGAATATAGGCTTCTGCAGAAAAAGCAGAAGAAAATGTATCTGCAATTTTTGAGACCCTAATGAGTAAGATCCAAGAAACTACTATATCGTCTTTGTATTAAAAATAATCATAGTGATTCTCCCCTTAAGTTAAAAAAATTAAAAACTTTAAACTAGCATACACTTAGCATTTGAATCATACTGTTTGGCATTCCATTGTTTTGGTCCTTTTCAAAGAGCCAAAGCTGATTTTCATCGGATAGGAGTTAAGAAGCACACACACATCACTCACTACCAAATTGTTTCAGCTACAGGGCATGGCAAAGCATGAAATAACTGCTTTAGAGCACTTCCTCATGTGGGTGTGTTAGATAACTGTCTGCTCCAACATTAAAATGAAACACACTGTGACCTGACCAAGGCTTCAGGGATCTAAACAGGCAGATTTCATGTGCTGATAGGAAGAGCCCACCATAACCAGCAAGACTGGTTAATGAATTTTTCTGGCACTCTATAGCCCTCCTGTGACGCAAGCCTTTCAGCTTTCCAAATCCCTATACAGCAGAGCACACTGGTTTTAAGTTTACTTATGCACATTTTACAATGTTCTGCTGTATTTTGATTGTGACAGTTCCTTCCAGAAAAGGGCAAGATTACTTTTCATACTAAAAATATTTTAAATCTATCCAAGGCTAAGAATTATAATGCAAAAGAAAACATACACACATTCTAAAAATTAAAACAACCACAAAATGACTAAATTTTTACTATTCTTTCCAGAAGGTTAAAATAAATTTTTATTTTCTTGTAAGTTATCTCCATTTTTGGCTTGCTTATGGGTAACATAAATATACTTAATATGAAATTTTTAAAAATCGTATCAGCAAAGAGTCTGTGAGTTTGATATCTATACACATCCATGCATAAAGGCACAGAAATGCACATTTGCACACGTACATGTGTACAGAAAAAGAACTTAGTCAAGAGATACATGAAATTTTTCTTTAAAAACATGAGCAGAATTTTAGAGAGTTTTCACATGTGAATATAGAAAATGCCAGGTGCAAGAAAACATGCACATTTTGACCTCCTTAGTTTTGAAACAAATTTTTGGGTCAGAGTCTGAAATGGAAGAAATCATATTCAAAACACCATTTACTGTGTGCTATATTAATATGCAGTTACAAAAGACTTCCCCAAAGTTCCCCTTAAACCTTTGAGGAGAAAAAAAAAGTCTCTGACAGGACCTGATTCAGTGTACTTTGTATTTGTACTACTCTTGGTCAAAGCTGGTCTTTCCAGCTTAAAAGACAGTTTTGGAAAATAAGCAAAAGTCTAAGATTTTTTTTAACAAGAGGGAAAAAAGACTTTTAGCAGAAAAAGTTTAGCACCCTCCTGGAATAATGGATTTTTAATAAACATTTTACTAGATTTGAACCTTGAGAGTGTGTTTGGGAATCTGTTCTAGTGTCCCAGGTGGGTTAAGAATATTGCTTGTGGACTTCTTTGTGTTGTTAGAGAGGCTTAATGGAATTGGGGGGGGGGGGGGGAGAAAGTCTGCCTCTTATATTAAATAAATAATTTATTACCAAAAAAGGTGTTATTATCAAAGATCTCTACAGATAAGCATCTATTTTGTATCCTTACTCCTGTATATACTGAAAACATTTATGTGTCTCACTGACTTAATTTTTATCAAATGAATAGCAGTTCTGCTCTCAAACAATCCAAATAAAAATTAAAGAAGTCTATTTCAACTGAACATTACATAAGTACTCCTTCGAATTTTGAAGAACACTATTCTGGGAAAACTGTTCAAAAATATCAGCTAGTTTGAAACATAACTTTTGCCACCATAAAAAAGAAGAAAGAAAAAGAAAGCACCTCAGAACTGTATTTGAATAACAAATACATTATTTATGGTCCCAAAATATTAAATGAATACTTACAGTTGTTGCACAAAATGGCCTGATACACTTCATAGCTTCCACTTTGTAAAAAGATGGCCAGCCCCCCTCCCCTCCTTCTCCAAGCACAAATAAACAGTAACATACTAAAAGGAAACTATCCTAGGATAAAAACTGCTTGTTAAGAAAGTTTTCATTCTTCTAACCACAGTGATAGCCCTATAGATGCAAAAGTCTATTTGTAAAATAAGAGTTAAAAAACAGAGTACATTATTTCTTTCAAAATATAACCTCAGATGCAATATTTCTATGTATATGATGATAAAAACAATTACTTAGTTCTTATCTACCCTCAGCAACTACTCTTCGCTTTATATACAACATCAAATAAAATGTTGGCAAAAAGTATTCAACCTGCTTCAAGGATTTAAACTGTAAATATGGACTTTAAACTTCAATGTAAAACAAAGAACAAGTCTCACTTTAGTAATACCCACACTGGCACTGCAGCTAAAACTCATTGGCAAATAACTAACAAAACCCAGTTAGCAATAAATAAGGACAACATGATATATAGACAGACAGATGGAATTGCATAAACAGACAAGAAAAGCAAAGAGACAAACATACGGAGGAGTCTGTTTTAAAAGAATGAAAGATTCTGATTTATTTGGTACTTTAGTGAGAAAAATAGGTTTGTTTGTAATTATTTTTAAAGTAATAAAACTGAATCACAAGGTCACACCCTTAAATAAGTAAAAAGAAAATCAGTAGAGGTTAGGCCTCCTATATATGCTCCAAATTTTAAGCTAGCATTAGCTCTGTCAAATTTAAATATGAAAATTAAAATTCCAGGAAGAAAGAATAAAAGCATTGGAGACTAAAAGAGATGATAGATGGAGGGGTGATTGAGGCAGCAGGATTTTTTTTTTTTTTTTTTATGAAAGTTGTCTGCCCTACCTTCTTCCCCAGCGCTGAGTTTCTCTTCTCATAATCGGTGTCTCCCTGGAAGTACAGTGTGAGTGGTAATGACTGCCTGCCTCCCTAATGAGTCCATTTTCCTGCTCTTGATGTTGTGTATATACACACACTGCAACCTACCTTACAAACCACAGAGACGGGAAGAGAGAGAGAGAGGGAGAGAGCAAGAGAGAGGGAGGGACAGGGGGGCAGAGGGAGAGAGAGAGAGACAGAGACAGCAAGCAAGCGAGTGAGAGAGGAGGAGAGAGAAAGAAAAACAGAAAGAAACAGAGAGAGAAAGGCACAGACAAAGCCCTCCTACCAGACAGCAGACAGCCCTCCTTCCCCTATCCAGTAAAATACAACTCGCCTAATGCAGCAACAGGTTCAGTATTGCTAGACTAACAGAGTGAAAAAGGTATATTCTCTATAACATTACTGCTTGCAAATAAACAGTTTAAGAGCAGCTGGCTCCACCTTCTTTATTTATGCTCCATTATCAGGAATGTATTGTTTCAGTTCTGGCACAGAGTACGTGTAATTATAAATACATTTTTTACATGTTAGCAGGAAATAGTGAAATGCATAGCTTATTTGTACAATCTTTTATATTTATTTTTTAATGTGAGAAAAATGTCAACAAATCTGTTCTGACAAAAGCCTATTAATGATTTTAAAGTCAGAGCAGGAGGCTCTGTGAGAAACAGACTCCATACAATAGGAAAACTGATCTCAGACAAAACTGATAACTGCAAAGAAGAAATCATTGCTCAGTAAATAAATCAAGAACATATAGAAAATTGCAGACAAAAACATAATTGAGTTTAATTAAGTTACTAATAGGCTAGTACTTTAGAAGAAGGCAGACTGGCTTCTTATTTGAAGGATCTAGCTATACAAATATTACAATGTAATGTGCTCTGTATGAACAGGTGCGATGCAAATAAGTACAAAGTATACAACAAAAACAAAAAAATCCATTAAGAAGATACCATCACAAGCAGACAAGATTTCATAGAATGTAGATCTGAAACTATCACAGAAACCACTTGATCTTTTATTAGGAGGCAAATATTAAAATAATAAAAGCTTCTAAATAAACTTTTCTTAAAAGTATAAAAATGTTTTTCTTTGTCTGACATCTCTAATCAAGTGTTTTTACATTTGAGCTCTAAAATAATGTTGTTATTATATTCCTCACCTATCACATGTTCTTCATGCCCTTTCCTAATTCTCAGGTGCCTTTTTTTCCCCTTAAGCGACATATTTGCAACTTCAGAATCACAATCATCAGAAAATAGCACTAGTTTCAAGCCATTCTCTTCCTCCTTCAGTTTTTCAAAACTACTCTGCTTGACGAGCTGCACTTCATTCTAGCACTGTATTGATCTAGACACCCACCTTCACTAATGTTTCTGTACAGTTTGGCTGTGTATCATTCAGATAGTATTTAGGAATATTATAAAAGAGGTAAATTTTTCTGAACAAAATTTATGATAAATAAAAGGTAAGAATGCATCTGAATTATTCCAACCTTGCATTTTGCACACCAATAATCCTAAATATATTAATTATAAAATCATCCTTTTGTATATCTTGGTATATTACTGAGCTTCAAAAATCATAGTGTTAGCGGGTGCAGTGGTGCACACCTGTAATCCCAGCACTTTGGGAGGCTGAGACAGGAGGATCGCGAGTTCAAAGCCAGCCTCAGCAACAGTGAGGCACTAAGCAACTCAGTGAGACCCTGTCTCTACATAAAACATAAAATAGGGCTGGGGATATGGCTCAGCAGTCAAGTATCCATGAGTTCAAATCCCTAGTACCAAAAAAGAAAAAAACACAACGTTCCTTTGTATAATCAAAAATACCATATTACATAAGCTTTAATTGCTTTGCTTAAAAATTAGTTTTCCATTAAAAGGTAAATATCTTAACTACTTCAATATATGACTAACTTCACTTGATTTACAAGTCAGGTAAATCTTGGATCATGTTCAAAACACAGATCAAGAGTACTTGAGCTATTTTAATGGTTGATAACCTATAACATAAAATTAAAGTTAATGTCTACCCATGCACAGTGCAAGTTATCCTAAGAAAATTCTAGTGAGAAGCCAAGTGTCCAGGACCTCTAGTCTCATTATAAACCCAATTCTATGTTTCTAATGCATCAGTAGCATCTTAGCCTCTCAAGAGTGGCTGCTTAAAGAGGAGGCAAACCCACACTAAAATTGATTAACAGACCCCTACTTTGGTTACATGACTGGAGAAAATCCTTTATACAGTACACTATGCTTCTCATCTCTTACTGTTCTGGTGGCAGCTCTGTTTTTCTATATTGCCTAATTGTTTCTCTGAAACTTTTTTCAAATGTATCAAGAAAAATTCCAGTTAAGACAAATACACAATCCTTATAGTTTGAAAAAATTACTCAAATTCCATATTTAAACGTTTTGACTTTTGAAAATAAAATTCTAGGTTTTTTGTTGTTGTTGTTTTGTATTATAATTTTAAGAGAACAAGAAGACAATATTTGACTTTTGCAGTTAGGAATCAAAGGGAATGTAAAAGACCAAGAAGGCTTTATATCTTTTCTAAAAAAAAAAAAAAAACTAGAGAGGTGAATTTAAAACAAAAAATAAACATTTTGGCCTAGTGAAAAAGCACAACATCTCCAACACTTTCCTCATATCTATATGCTTCCACATATAAGTTGTACATTGTTACTATTTTCTGGACCTTTACATATGTCTTTTCTTGCTGAAATTAGAGAGTGGTAATACTTCAATTAACCATAATTCTAGGTGAAAAGTTATAGCCCTCCCTAGGTATCTGTGGGGATTTGGTTCCAGGACTCCTACAAATGCCAAAGATGCTCAAGTCCCTAATATAAAAATTATATTATTTTCATATGATCTACACATATTCTCCTACATACTTTAAATCTTCTCTATATAACTTATGATACCTAATATAATGTAAATGCCATGTAAATAGCTGTTATACTGTATTGCTTATGAAACAATAAGAAAAAGTCTGCACATAGTAACAATGCAACTTTTTCCCAACATTTTTGATCAGCTATTGGTTGAATCTGTAGACACAGAACCCATATATAGGGAGAACCTACAGTAATCTTAGTTGACTCTCAGACTGTAGAATTTATAAAGTTATAAAAAAAAATTTTCTATCTTAATACATCATGCAGAAAATTTGGTTCTGTTGAAAGATCCTAAAGTGGGATTTAAGAACTAGTCCTCTTCTAAATGGACTCAAAGATTCAATGCAATCCAAACCAAAAATCCCAGAAAGCTATTTTGTAGATATTAACAAACTGATTCTGAAATTTATATTAAGAGGCAAAAGACTCCTAATAACCACATGCTATTGAAGATGAACAAAGTTGGTAAAACTATAGTAATCAACTGTGGTATTGGAAAACAAAGGTACAGATCAATGAAAAAGAACAGAGAGGTGAGCCGCACCAGAGTCCCTGCCAAATAGCAGAAGCACAGGCCAAGGCCCAGGAGCGCCTCTAGGGATATTGTGGGAGCCCAGCTAAGGTCAGGCCCAGGACTAACCCCCCATTCCATTCCAGAGCCCCTACCGTAAGGGCAGGACCACCAGGCCCAGGCCTAGGCCCACCAACTGGGACCCTCCACCCCCACCCTGGGAGCCAAGGTCAAGGTCAGGCCTAGGACCACCCCCACAGGCCTGTGTGAGAGCCTAGGCCCAGGACTGCCCCCGCACAGAATGGAGGTCTACGCTGTTGCTCCTTTCCCATATTCATCTTGGGACACTATAGCCATCACCATAGCTCTTCCAATGTAGTAGCCTCCACCTTGAGACCACAGATATCGCCTAGAGGCAGTGGTTCACCATAGCTCAGCACACCACAGCACTATATCTCCAATCAATCAGCCCAAAGCCATTGTAAGTCTCAACCTTACAGCCTTATCTCTGAAAGTGTTTGCATCCATCTTGGGCCACCTCCACTGCCATCTTGACTTACCTCCACTACAACCACCACCATCTTTGGTTATAGTAGCATCCATCTGGGAACACCTGCTGGGAACTGGAAGTGAACTCCAAGGAGAGGTACAGGTAATCTGAAGGGTCACTACAAGATTATAGGATAGAAACCACAATACCTCAGATTGGCAATGCAAAAAAGGAAAGTACATAATCAACATGAAAAAGCAAGGGAAGAAATTGTCCCAAGAAACCAAGATACTACAATAATAGAATCCATTGACAGTGCAGTTGTTGAAATGTCAGAGAAAGAATTCAGAATGTACATAATTAAAATGATCTGTGAATTAAAGAATGACTTACATGAGCAAACACAGGCAAAAATTGATCACTCCAACTAAGAGATAAGAGTAAATAAAGGCAACCATTGATCACACCAACAAAGAGATAAGGGAGCAAATACAGGTAGCAAAAATTTACTTCAAGAAAGAGCTAGAGATTATAAAAAAAAATCAAAAATTCTTGAAATGAAGGAAACAATAAACCAACATACTAGATTGGAAGACAGAACCACAGATAATGAAGACAAATTATACAATCTTGAAAATAAAGTTTACCACACAGTCAAGATGGTAAGAAACTATCATCAGAACATCCAAGCATTGTGAGATAGTATCAAAAGACCAAATCTAAGATTTATCAGGACAGAGGAAGAAGCAGAGGTTCAAACCAAAGGAATGCACAATCTCTTCAATGAAATAATATCAGAAAATTTTCCAAACATGAAGACTGAATTGGAAAATCAAATAGAAGAGGCTTACAGGACTCCAAATGTACAAAATTGTAACATATCTACACCAAGGCATATTATAGTGAAAATGCCTAGAATACAGAATAAGGATAGAATTTTAAAGTCCGCAAGAGAGAGGAATCAGATTACATATAGTGGGAGACCAATTCAGATCTCAGCAGATTTTTCAACTCAGATCCTAAAAGCCAGGAAATCATGGAACAACATATACCAAGCTCTGAGAGAAAACGGATGCAAACCAAGAATCTTATATCCAGCAAAATGGAGCTTCAGATTTGATAATGAAATAAAAAACTTTCATGATATCAAAAGTTAAAAGAATTTACAGTGAGAAAGCCTGCACTATACAGCACTCAGCAAAATATTCCATGAGGAGGAAATGATCACAATAAAAATATACAAAGAGAGGAACTACACTATTAAAAGGGGGGGGGAGGCAGGAAGGCAATCAAAGGAGAAACCAAGTCAAGGTAAAAACCAAAAATAAACCAAAATGATTGGGACTACAAATCATATTTCAATAATAACCCTGAATATGAATGGCATAAATACATCAATTAAAAGACATAGACTAATAGACTAGATTTAATAAAAAAAGATCCAACAATATGCTGCCTTCAAGAGACTCATCTCACAGGAAAAACATCCACAGGCTGAAAGTGAAAGGGTGGGAATAAATCACTCACATGGACTGCATAAACAAGTAGTGATTTCCATCCTCATATCAGATAAAGTGGACTTCAAACCAGGAGGACATACACAACTTAGAGAGTCAGAAGGAATAAAGAAGGTCATTTCATACTGCTTAAGGGAAGCATACATCAACAAGACATAACAATCATAAATATCTATGCACCAAACAATGGGGCATCTATGTATATCAAACAAACCCCTTTCAACTACAAGAATCAAATAGACCACAATGCAATAATACTGGGGACTTGAACACACCTCTCTCACCACTGAATAGATCTTCCAAACAAAAACTAAACAAAAAAAACATAAAACTCAATAAAAAAAATCAATAATTTAGACTTAACAGACGTATAGAGAATATTCCATCTATAATGAGCAAATAGACTTTTTTCTCAGCAGCACATGGGTCCTTTTCCAAAATTGATCATATGTTATGCCACAAAGCAAGTCTTAGCAAATACCAAAAAAAAAACAAAAAAATGCCTGGAGACTAAATGATGTTATTGAATGATGCATAGATAACAGAAGACATCAGGGAAGAGATAAAAAAAAATTCTTAGAGGTAAATGAGAACTCTGATACGACATATCAAAATCTCTGGGACACCATGAAGGCAGTGATAAGAGGAAAATTCATTGCATTAAGCTCATTAATTAAAAGAAGAAAAAGTCAACAAATAAATGACGTGACAATAAAAGGAACAAACAAACACCAAAAGAAGTAGAAGAAAAAAATAATTAAAGTCAGGGCTGAAATCAATGAAACTGAAACAAAAGAAATGATTCCAAAAATTGACAAAACAAAAAGATGGTTCTTTGAAAAAATAAATAAAATTGACAAACCATTAGCCACTCTAATGAAGAGAAGGAATGAGAAAACCCAAATTCCTAAAATTTGTAATGAAAAAGAAAATATCATGACAGACACTACTGAAATAGAGGATAATTAGAAACTATTTTGAAAATTTATACTCCAGTAAAATAGAAAACCTTGAAGACACTGACAAATTTCAAGAGGCATATGACCTACCCAAAAGGAAGAAGGAGGACATACACAACTTAGATCAATTTCAAGCAAGGAAATAAAAGATGCTATCAAACGCTTACCAACCAAGAAAAGCCTGGGACCAGACAGATTCTCAGCACACTTCTATGAGACCTACAAAGAAGAATTAATACCAAAATTCCTCAAATTATTCCATAAAATAGAAAAGGAGGGAACCCCTCCAAGCTCATTCTATGAGATGAGTATCACCCTCATACCAAAACCAGACAGAGACACATCAAAGAAAGAAAATTTCAGACCAATATCCCTGATGAACATAGATGCAAAAATTCTCAATAAAATTTTGGAAAATCACATAAAAAAACATATTTAACAAGATAGTGCACCATGATCAAGTGGGGTTCATTCCAGGGATGCAAGGTTAGTTTATCATATGAAAATCAATTAATGTAATATATCACATCAATAGACTTAAAGAAAAGAATCATGTGATTTTATCAATTGATGCTGAGAAAGCATTTGACAAAATACAGCACCCTTTCATATTCAAAACACTAGAAAAACTAGGGATAGTAAGAACATACCTCAACTTTGTAAAAGCTATCTATGCTATACCCAAGGCCAACGTCATCCTAAATGGAGAAAAATTGGAATCATTCCCTCTAAAAATGGGAACAAGACAGGGATGCTCTCTTTCATCACTGCTATTCAACACAGTCCTTGAAACACTAGCCAAAGCAATTAGACAGATGAAAGAAATTAAAGGGATATGAATAGGAAAAGAAGAACTCAAACTATCATTATTTGCTGATGACATAATTCTATACTTAAAGGATCCAAAATATTCCACCAGAAAATTTCTAGAATTAATAAATGAATTCAGCAAAGTAGCAGGATATAAAATCATCACCCATAAATCACTTGCATTTCTATACATCAAGAATGAATTCTCTGAAAGAGAAATTAGGAAAACTACCCCATTCACAATAGCCTCAAGAAAAAAAATATAATACTTGGAAATCAATTTAACAAAAGAGGTGAAAGACCTCTACAATGAAAACTACAGGACTCTAAAGAAAGAAATTCAAGAAGATCTTAGAAAATGGAAAGATCTCTCATGCTCTGGGATAGGCAGAATTAATATTGTCAAAATGGCCATACTACCCAAAGTCCTATACAGAGTCAATGCGATTCCAATTAAAATCCCAAGGTCATTCCTTATAGAAATAGAATAGGCAATCACAAAATTTATTTGGAAGATTAAGAGACCCAGAATAGCCAAAGCAATTCTTAGCAATAAGAGTTAAGCAGGAGGCATCACAATACCAGAGCTTAAACTATGCTACAAAGCTACAGTAACAAAAACAGCATGGTACTGGCACCAAAATAGACATGTAGACCAGTGGTACAGAATAGAACGCACAGAGACAAATCCACATAAGTATAGTTATCTTATAGCAGACAAAGCCGCCAAAAACATATATTGGAGAGAAGATTGCCTCTTCTACAAAAGGTGTTGGGAAAACTGGAAATCCATATGTAGCAAATGAAACTAAACCCCTATCTCTCACCATGCACAAAATCCAACTCAAAGTGGATCAAGGACCTGGAATCAGACCAGAGACCCTGCTCCTAATAGTAGAAAAATTAGGCCCAACCATTCATCACATCAGATTAAGCCCCAACTTCCTTAACGATACTCATAAAGTGCAAGAAATAAAATCAAGAATCAATAAATGGGATAGATTCAAACTAAAAAGCTTCTTCTCAGCAAAAGAAACAATCAATGAGGTGAATAGAGAGCCTACATTCTGGGAGCAAATTTTTGCCACATGCACATCAGTTAGAGCACTAATCTCCAGGATATAAAAAGATCTCAAAAAACTTAACAACAGGGGCTGGGAGTGTGGCTCAGTGGTAAAGCTCTTGCCTAGCATGTGTGAGACACTGGGTTCAATCCTCAGCACCACAGAAAAATAAGTAAACAAAATAAAGGCATATGTCCATCTACAACTTAAAAAAAATTAAAAAAACAAACTTAACAACAACAACAAAACAAACAATTCAATCAATAAGTGGGCTAAGGAGCTGAACAGACACTTCTCAGAAGATATACAATTAATCAACAAACATGAAAAAATGTTCAATATCTCTCTCAATTAGAGAAATGCAAATCAAAACTACTCTAAGATTTCATCTCATGCCATTCAGAATGGCAGTTATCAAAAATAAAAACAACAATAATTGTTGACGGGGATGTGGGGGAAGAGGCACATTTACACATTTCTGGTGGGACCACAAATTGGTGCAACCAATCTGGAAAGCAATATGCAGATTTCTTAGAAAACTTGGAATGGAACCACCATTTGACCCAGCTATCCCACTCCTTGGTCTATACTCAAAGGACTTAAAAACAGCATACTACAGTGACAAAGCCACTTAAATATTTATAGCAGCTCAATTCACAATAGCTAAACTGTGGAACCAACCTAGATGTCCTTCAATAGATGAATGGATAAAGAAACTGTGGTACATATACAAAATGGAATATTACTCAGAATTAAAAGAGAATAAAATTATGGCATTTGCAGGTAAACAGATGGAGTTAGAGAATATCATGCTTAGTGAAGTAAGCTAATCCCAAAATACCAAAGGCCAAATGTTCTCTCAGGGGGAAGAATGGAAGAACTTTGGTCAGAGGGGAGGAAGTGGAGGGAACTTGGGGGCAAAAAAGATGGTGGAATAAGATGGACATCATTGCTCTAGGTTCATGTATGACTGCATATATGATGTGACACTACATCATGTACAACCAGAGAAATGAGAAGTTGTGCTCCATTTGTGCACAATGAATCAAAATGCATTCTACTGTCATGTATACCTAAGTAGAATAAATTAATTAAATAAAAGAATAGAGAGGTGAGAAATAGATCCACATAAATCTGGTCAGCTGAACTTTAACAAAGTAGAAAAGGTAATACAATGGAGTAAAGACGATGTTTTTCAACAAGTAGTGCTGGAACAACTGAACATTCACATGCATGTGCAAAAAGAAGAAAAGAAGGGAGAACAGGAGGAGGAGAAATCTAGAAATGGACTTTACCCATTTCACAAAACTTAACTCAAAATGTATCACAGACCTCAATGTAAAATGCAAAACTCCAAGACTCCAAAAGGTATTAAATCCAGATGACTACAGATTTAGAAATGACTTTTTAGATAATATACTGAAGACATGATCCATGAAAGAAAGAATTGATAAGGCAGACTTTATTAAAATTAAAAATGTCTTCTCTGAGAAAGACAATCTCAAGAGAATAAGAAAAGCTACAGACAGGAAAATAGATTATTTGCAGAAAACATATCCTAGAAAGGACTTACTCCAAATAAGCAAGGACCTCTTAAAATTCAACAATTAGAAAAAGAAACAACCTGATTAAAAGATGGACCAAAGAGCTTAACAGGCACCTCACCAAAGACGACATATGAATGGCAAATAGGTACATAAAAATATGTTGCACATTATATACCATCAGAAAAATGCAAATTAAAACAATGAGATACCATCACACACCTACTGGAATAGTCAAAATCCAGAACACTGACAATACCAAACACTAGTGAGTATGTGGAGAAACATGACTCTCATTCATTGCTGGTGGGAATACAAAATGGTACAACCACTTTGAAAGACAGCTGTTTCTTACAAAACTAAACAGATTTTTATGTGATCCAGTAATCACACTCCTTATTATTTGTGTAAAGGAGGTGAAACCTTATATCAAAAACCTGACCAGAGATGTTTATAGCAGCTTTATTCATAATTCCTCAATCTTGGAAATCAGCATCATGTTCTTCAATAGATAGATAGATGAACGGCAGAACAGTCAGACAATGGAATATGAATTCAATACTACAAAGAAATGAGCTATCAAGCTCTGAAATGACATGGAGGAAACTTAAATGCATATAACTAAATGAAAGAAGCTACTGTGAAAAGTCTACACACCATATGACTCCAACCATATGACACCCTAGAAAGGGCAAAATTATTAGAGTAAAAAAGTCAATGGTTGCCAGGGTTTAGGGTAAGGGAATGATGATCAGACAAAAAACATACAATATTGTTAGGGCAGTGAAAGCACTCTATGATCCAGTGGTGGCAGACACATGTGATTATATTAATTTCTTCAAACCCACAGAATGGGGCTGGGATTGTAGTACAGCGGTAGAGCGCCTGCCTCAAATGTGTGAGGCTCTGGGGTCAATCCTCAGCACCACACAAATAAATAAAGGTATTGTGTCCATCTACAACTAAAAAAAACAAAAACAAAAACAAAAACAAAAATCTTAAAATCCCCATAGAATGTATACCCCCAAGAGTGAACCTAAATGTTAAGTATGCACTTTAGGTGATAATGTGTCAAAATAAATTCACTAATTATAACTCATGTAGGACTCTGGTGGGGGATATAGATAAGGTAGGGGCAATGGATATGTGGGAGTAGGGAGTATGAGAAATCTTGTACCTTCTTCTCAGATAAGCTGTGAATCTAAAGCTCTTTGAAAATGAATTCTATTAACAAATAAATTTTTAAAAATTAGTTTCAGTCTCAACATTGCCACTAAACTTTGCATACCCTGGCAAGTCATGCTTCAGTATTTACAATAAAAAACAAATTAATTAAAAGAAAGGAATTGGATTGGATAACATAAAAATAATTATGATAGTGCTTAACTGTTTACTATGTGCCAGAAACTATTCCTAGTACTTTTCAATTGTTAACTCATTAAATCCTAATAATGACCCTATAAGAACTGTTTTTAGCCTTGTTTTCAAGATGAAGAAACAAGAGAGATTAAGTGATTTGCATGAGATCACACAATTTAGCAGTAATGGGATCTAAACACAAAGTGTCTGGTTTAGATCTCATGTAGTTAATACCTATACAATAATGTTTCCAAATATCTAATGATAGCTAAGGCCCTATCCAGTTATTAAAGTCTGCAGCTGTGGGTCAAATTCAATACATCCTAATGATTCCTCATCATACCTTGCTTAATAATACAGCACAGCCCAAATTCTTTAATACCCAGAGATCTCAATATATTTGGTATAAAAACACAGCAATTCTGTATAAATACACTCTATCAAGTATTCTTAAAAGTTGTGTAATTCAAACATCAAACATATAATACTAATGTGAATAATTTTTTAAAAAAACTAAATAATACATAAAATACAAAACATTTTTTATTTTTATAGCCTAAGAAATGGAAGCAAGTATTTAATTATAAGAGATTTATAAGAGACACTGAATGAATAACACTATCATGTGATTTTATACAGTAGATTTAACTTTGAATTATTTAGATATATATTCTGAATTTTGGTACTAACAACTTATTCTCAAAGAAAAAATTTATCCTTGTTCAGATCTTTATGCATTAGCATGTACTAGGGTTAAAAGTGAAGATATAAAGTACAATGTAGTTACTCCCCTTGAAGACCTCACAGACTAGTCAAGGACAGGCATGTAAATAATCTTGCAAGTACAAGCAAATAATCTTGCCACAACATAATGTGACATTTCACATAATGCAGTGCCTTACATTTTGTGTTCCCTTCTCCATTAGCCAAAAATTAAATCCAACAAAACAAATAAAAATGCCTAAATTTTAAACATGGCTCATGGACTAGTGTGTATGTGATTTGTGAGGGCAGCGGTAGTTACTAAGGTTATAGGCAGAAAGAAATAGCTTATTCTCTAACAATGTGGTTTCTAGATGCATTGAGTATACTTCATCAATTTTCCCCAAAATGTATAGTAAAGTGTCTTCTGCAAGAGCACAGTACATTTATTTAGTTGGCTATAGAAACCAGCAAAACTATTCCCCTAGTGTGTAAAATTTCTTTATTTTTAGATTTAAAATATACCTTGGTCAGGGTAATGTTGACAAGTGAATACTTCCAAAAGCATGTGAAATAAGAGACTTTTTTTAGTTTTCAAAAGGAAATAAAGTAAGGTAATTTCAAAAGCATCTGCTGTTATCCCAACTTATACTTTTGCTGAATCCATTATTAATGTTATTATAATATACAAAGCTTAACAGAAAAACAATATTGTGATATTTAAAGATTGTTTACAGGAAGTTTTCCAGAACATACCTTTACTGCAAAGGAGAAGGTGGAGGGCAAAAAAATCACGTTGCAGTAATGGACAGTTTTAGAAGCCTTAGAAATTGGGTAGAAAAGCAGTCTGGGACTGGTGGGTTGAAATGAATAAAGACTACACTAAGCAGATGACTCTGTCATTGAGGCAACCATCATAACATTAATTCTATGTGCCTAATTCAATAATAATCCTTAATTTTCATATCTGTTTAAAACTTGTGTCCCATCAATCTCAAGAAAAACTAAGAGACTGTAGATAAATCAGAATTTACCAATGCCTTCCAGTAGTGTGATCCTTAAAGGAAGAGATACATATCTAATTTTAATTTTAATCAAAAATATATCCGTTTAAAATGAAAACAAAGCATTACATGTAATCTACATCACTGGGAGTACCTGTATTATGGCTCTTTGCAGAGTTGGGGGATTTTATACACCTTCCCTCCCCACTGGATTCAGAGACCCCACACAACACATAACAGAGAAGGGGCCCTAGTTATTAGCTTTGTTAGTCTAGCACCTGGAAGTACACCTGGTATATAGTCGAAGCCAATAAAGTAGTTTTGAATGAATGAATACATATATGATTACACAAAGCAATAGTATGTAGGGTTTTCAAACCTTGGTTAATTAAAACTTTAATAAAATCCATTAAGGATCATATGAACAACCTATAAATAGTACTTCTAAAACTTTATTAAATTACATATAAAACATATCTTTTCTTAAAGATCCTGTGACAAAAATGGTTAGGCAAAAATGTATTAACTTTTCAGTTTTGCTGCATGTTTTTAAAACTTTTTTACAATAAAATAAAATGTTAAATGAAAAGGTTATTCCCTACTGATAGCAGAATTTTAATTAACACCAACTCTGAGAAGAAAATCCAACTTGCATTTACATTTCATTCATCTATTATTTGTTTCACCTCTACAATGTTAGGTGTTCAAGTGTAAGTCTGAAGTTGGCCTCAGAGTTCTTCATAAGAATGGAGCTGTCTCCTTTAAGAAAATACCCTGGGAAGCACAGAGATGAAGAAGAGACTAGCAGAAAAAGAAATATGAGCAGTGTAGAAATTCTAATGTTAAGGTAGCCAAAAGATTAAGAGTGATGCCTGATATTGAATTCTAAGAATTTACATTTTTGCAATGACCTCTGGGAAAATATTTTCTACATACTTATTTAGCATAATGAGGACTAAAAGAATCAAAAAATGAAGGCATTATCCCATATTCTCTCATATCTGTAGCCTTTGCAAACATGCCAGTTTTCTCACATGAGAGAAAACACCTCAAAACTTCTAGGGCCGGGGGCTGGGGTTATGGCGCAAGTGGTAGCGTGCTCGCCTAGCACGCGGGAGGCACTGGGTTCGATCCTCAGCACCACATAAAAATAAAATAAAGCTATTGTGTCCACCTACAACTAAAAAATAAATATTAAAAAAAAAATTCTAGGGCCGGGCACAGTGGCTCAAGCCTGTAATCCCAGCACTTAGGGAGGCTGAGACAGGAGAATCGTGAGTTCAAAGCCAGCCTCAGCAATTGCGAAGTGCTAAGCAACTCAGTGAGACCCTGTCTCTACATAAAACACAAAATAGAGCTGGGGATGTGGCTCAGTGGTTGAGTGCCCCTGAGTTCCATCCCCAGTACCCAAAAAAAAAAAAAAAAAAAAAGAATTCTAGGGAGTGATCAGTGGTAATATGAGCAGTGGCCAGCAAAACAATGAATAGCCAGTAAGCAGTAAATAGTAAAAAGTCAAAAGTATCTTTAACACAGAATGGCTCAGATATGGAAATGAGTCAATCACCTTTGTCCACAAATATGCAGGACAAGTGGAAAAAAGATAAAAAGATTAAAATTTGAATTCTATTATTATTGTGCTATTATTCTTATTGTTACTATTTCTATAAGCTGATCCTAAAATATATTGTTATCTGCAGAAACTTATGGGAAGAGAATACTCTCAATCAATAAATGTACAAATCAATGGGTTAAAAAACAACAAATGTTATACTATGCAAACCCTTCTTGCTCCCTGCTCAACCCTTTCTACTTAACAACCTAGGACAATGCTTGTGACTTTCTTTGTTTCAACATTTACATAATTTATTCATATGTGCATCTTATATTCATTACACAAGAAAAAGAAACTACAGAGGTACATTCTTTTGGAAAAATGAAAGTCACATAAGAGACATAAAAAAGGCATCTTAATTACAATAGATATTGTTTGATCCACAGACTGGTTGAGATCCCCACTGTAATACCTGGTGAATGAACACTCAAAAACTCAATTGTCTTCATCTCTTTCCAGTATTCAAGAGTTGCTACTATTAATAAGGATACTTTAAAAAAATAAGTTATTACTGCTATATGTTTTAGGTCTGCTAGCAGTGCTACACGCACTATCTCATTTAACCCTCCCAACAGCATTATAAGAAAGGTATTATTAATGTTTCATCTTATAATTAAGAAAACTGAGTCCCAATGTCTATACCTAAGTAGCATAATGTCAGGCCTAACACCCATCCAAATGAAATTTTTAAATGATGAAGGAGGGGTTTAACAAAATCACTCCACAAATTTCCAAAAACAATAAACTGCAGAGAGATCAGGAAGACATTTAGAGAAAAAAAAAAAACTTATGATAGGGAAAAGATTGTGAAGCAGGTATGTTTCCTGGAAATTGCAATCCTTATTTTAAATATGTTTGAGGAAAGGCACATTAAATCTCTGAAGATAAAATTTAAAGAAAGGAAAATGAAAAGCAGCAAATAAAAACAATTTCCAAAAGTGACAAGGAAACATACCATGAACCAGTTTGATTAAAGAGCTGGAAACATTAATAACAATCTGTCCAGTAATTCTGAAGCCAGTTATTAATAATAGAGTCAGCATGATAGCAGCCTGCTAAGTCTTCTGAGGCAACAGGCCATAGTGATAATTCAAAACGTGTAAAAACTATCATTTTTTGGTGTTTAGAAAAATTCATTTAATGACAATAAGTTGTACATTTACAGCCATAAACTTGTAAAAATGTATAAGGTCATAGCAAAAGTTATTATAATCTACATAAAATTTCAATCTCCATGTCTATTAGTAAGTACAGAAAAGTAACATTAGAATACATACATTCAAAATGAATAATAGATACCTTTTAACAGGATTCTTATAAACATTTGAAATAAATTCTAAATAAATTTAAATTTTAATCTGAAGTAATTTTATTTTAATAATTATATTGGGTGTTTCAAAATTATAGTTTGCTGAATTTTGACTAGTTTATAAATTTCTGTGTCGATTAAGATTGTTAGGTACTGGTTGGAGGTACAGCTCAGAGGTAGAGAACTTGCCTAACATGCACAAATTCCTGTGTTTGATCCCCCGTCTGAGGAAAAGAAGTCTGTACAAAACAAAATCTACTTCATAAATTTGGACTTGTCATCATATTAACATGCCATACTCTATTTTGAATTGATGACTTTTTATCATTTAAAATGTAATAATTGTACCTTATACAACACAAATAATAATCCAACATCATTTAAACTTATGTGAAATAGAAACATAAGTATCTCAGCAGTTAAGGAAAGTTTTATTAGTAATAAATAAGAGAAGAACACTGCCCCAAATGAAATCTGTGTGAATTGTGAAAAGAACAATGAAAAAAATTAATTATCATTATGGAGTCCATGTTAAAAATATAAGTGTCTAGACACTGATACTTGCCTCTAATCATGTCAGATCTAAAGGTATAAAATTGATAAGTACTGCAAACCACTCTAAAATAATAATCTTTAAAAAAATTTATGTGATTTTTGCTGAAAATAACAAAGATTTCTTCTCCCTCATCTCTCTGCACCAATAATACATTTAGTTTAGCATGTCACCCAATAATTAATTTATGCTATATCAATTTAGATGGTTAAAATATATGATCATGAAATAATATTTTGAAATATTTAATATTAAACATCATGTTATTATATATAATATGAATTTTAAATTTTTCCAGATACTACACTTCCACTATTACTATTACTTTAAGTTACCATAAGAAGTATATATAAACAATAAATTAGAGAGTTTGAGACAGTGGTGATAGTCAACATATTTATAGCTGACAAGGTATAGGCACTTACCAGTAAGAAAGGTTATTGTAACTAATCAAACCAGATGCTGACTGTAAATAAATGATACATTACCAGTGAACACTCCCAGTGAACACTCTAGCTATAGGAAACAAACAGAATCCATCTCCTAAAATAAATTAATTAAAATTGAAGATGTAGTTTTATCACTGAGTTATATCCTCTAGAGCAATTGATTCTCCAATTGTTAAAATCTGTACCTTCCATCAGTAAAATAATTGAACTCTACACAGATCTTTGTCTGTTGGTTCTGAATTTCATTATCATGTAAAATTTTAGTTATGATCTTAAGTTTCTCCCATACTTGTTTATGTATTTTCTACTAAATTTTAAACTTGAATTTAAAATAAAAAGCCACATCCATGACATCCTAGAGTATTTGTGTGTACCTTGGCTTCAATTCATTTGCTAAAATAACATGCTTATGAATGACGAATGAATTCTTTTTACATGCTTGATTTTGTGGTAGAACTTAAAAACTACCTTTCCCAAATTGCTTTGCAAGAATGGCATAATATTAAAGACAAAGTGAGATTTTTTTTCCTCCTTTCTTTGGGCACTGGCAGTCTCAGCCACCACAAGTGACTGGAAGCTGGACAAGTACAATAGCATCAGTGGAACTGTGGACTCTTGGAGGGTCTGCAAGAGTGCAGGTACCTAGGTGCTTGCTAAACAATGATAGTGGTAGTCTAACAGTTGCAGCAGCAGCACTTCAGCTGCCTGAGAAGCACAGTGCTTATAAACTGGATAACAAAACTTTTCCCTGCTTTCTGCAGGCACCTAATGCTAAATACCATTGCCATCTTGTTTTTGTTATACCAGACCTTCCAATACTTTTGTATCCAATTCCCTGGATTAGAATTCCTGTTTTGAGTCATTTCCATTTGTATAATGGGTATTAATTCACATTAAGCCCACACTCCAATATAGGCATAATTGTTTATAATTTTTATGGACATATACCAGTATACTATATACATGATAGAACATGCAGTACTAGATACCTTAAAGGATGTGATAAACAAGAAATAGAAATTTTGAAATAAATTTTAATTTGTTCTATTAACAATTTTAAAAACGTTTATTTTAAGAAACAATACAACAAATTTAATTAAATAAGTATCATTCTTTGTCTTGGCTTGGTTTTGCATTTTGTGAAAACAGTTACTTGAAAAGATGACACTATGTTTGTTACTGTAATATTTAGCTGTAATGGTTGTCATAAGGGGGTGAAGGAGAAAGTCTCAGAAAATAGGACCCAAATGGAAGAAGATTACCATTTCTGCTTACCAAATCATAAAAAATTCAATTTTCAATTCCAGTCCCAATTATGTAAAAGAGCTTTGTTGAAATTTGGCTAGTAAACTTCTATCTTCCTACCAGTCAATAAGGCGTTCTAATAAACTAATAAATGTATCTTTCTTTTTTTAACAAAATATTTTAAAACCTATGTAAAGGTTGCACTTGGAAGACTTTAAAACAAGTTCTAAAATTAGGTTCCAACTTTTAAAAAATATGTGGATGCATTCTTGTTATAGTTTTTAATGTTTACAGAAACTAGTTTCACAATGAAATGGGTTTTGGCAACAAAATCTCATTATAATGAAAATAATTACAAACATTAGAAATACAATGCTCTCACCATGCCATAGGTCTTTCAAACAGCAATTACCTTCTCCCTCATTATTAGTACCATTACTTTAAAAAGAGAGATCAAATACATTTAAAAAAAATATCAGAAAGGATCTGTCATTTGTCAGGACAGAAATAATACACAAAACAAGAACCCTTGTCATAATATAAAAGAAAAATGCATAACTTCTATGAATTTGATATTATTTCTCAATACTGACACTAGATAACCAGTGAACCTCAATTGTGCAAATGAAATTCATGGGCACTCTCTTATTAGAAGGTATCATAATGCCTCTAACTAAAACATTATGGTTCTTCCATATTTAGTAATACATTTTCTCCCAAATTTTAACAATTTAATTAAAAAATAAATTGCTACATTAAAGACATCCTACAGCCCTTGTGTGTACTTTTGACTCCAATTTGGTAAAATATCTTGTCTATAAATGGTGAGTGAATGAATTTTACATGTATAACTAGTTTTGTAAAATGACCCAGAAACCTATTCTTTCAGTCAAAACAACCACTCCAATACTTTAAAATTATGTTAATATAGTTAACATAGATTTTCCAGAATGCATAATTTAACTGAGAGTATTTTATTTCTTCAGTCATCTTCTCCAGTAATCCCTTAGTGATTTGTAAAAACACAGTTCTTCATATTACTGAAAATGAACCTAGCAAATACCATTGACTAAAATTTTAGAAATATTGGGACTCACATTTAACTACATAGTAAACATTCCATAATGCATAATTTGTTCAATATTTGTTTCCTCAAATCTTCAGCAATGTTTTTTATGCATCTTCTAACATTTGCTAACAAATATGACGTTTGTTGATTTATCATTTTTCATACAGTATTTCAGCTATGTTTACTCTAGAAGAAAAAACAATGTTTTCAATGATATATAATGCATGTATAAATGATTTAGTTACATGTAATTATGTATTTATATATTTACAATTAATTTAAAATCCTCCCAGATCTTTTTTATTTCTTTTGGTACCGGGGACTGAACTCAGGGGTACTCTATCACTGAGGCACATCCCCAGCCCTATTTTGTGTTTTTATTTAGAGACAGGGTCTCACTGAATTGTTTAGCACCTCGCCATTCCTGAGGCTGGCTTTGAACTCATGATTCTCTGTCTCAGCCTTCCAAAGTGCTGGGATTACAAGCGTGTGCCACCGCGCCCAGCTCCCCCAAATCTTCTAAACATTAATTTGATGACTTTGTAAAGTGTGAACACAGTATCATGTAACACTGAAAATTGTTTGCTTCATGATCTGGGTAGTTATAATTTACTGCACTCTCAATTAGATGGTCTTGTGTCATCATTTAAAAATATCTCAAGGTCAGCACTCAGGGAGGCTGAGACAGGAGAATCGCGAGTTCAAAGCCAGCCTCAGCAATGGCGAGGCGCTAAGCAACTCAGTGAGACCCTGTCTCTACATAAAATACAAAATAGGGCTGGGGATGTGGCTCAGTGGTAGAGTGCCCCTGAGTTCAATCCCCGGTACCAAAAAAAAAAAAAAAAAAAATATCTCAAGATACACTATATACGTAAATGAGATTCTTTCTGAATGATAGTGAGTATTAATGACCATTTCAAGTAGACTTCTCATTAGTAATTTTTGGTTGACCTATTGCTAACTATTATTAAACATCATTTTTATAATGTAACTGACAAAGTATCTGTGGTATGCTTTAAAGATATTCTTGTTCAAATGTGCTAGGAGTATTGGTATTATCTTACTATGATTTTTATTCAGTATGATTTTGTCTATTTTATGAATTAGTTAAAACTAAATAACACAATCCATGACTCCTTGTAACAAGGCACAAGTAATATTAAATACCTCTAACTCTTAAAGCAAATGAACTCCCACTCTCCCTTCAGGATGCTCTGCGTAATTTAAAATGCAAGTAAATTATATTCTGACATTGCCAACACCTATCTGCATGTTAAATATTAGTAAGCCTCAATTATTAGTTTTTAAAAATATACACATAAAAGTTTTGATTTTTTCCTTAAACTCTACTATTCCCTAGAGTACATGGAATCTATTTTTGAGAACATACTTCTACAATATTGGCCTTGGACTCAGATTTGAAATTACTAACTCTGTATCCTTAAGCAAGTTACTTATCCTCAAATCTCAAATAATTTATATATGAGAATAATAATAATAGCTGTATCATACTATTTAATGATTATATTATATTGATAATGTGATAACATTTGTTATGAACATACAAAATTAAAGGCACCAGACAAAACATACTGAGTTTATTAATTCTTGAGTGCAGTTTCTATACATAATGAGCACTTGATAAATATTAGTTTTCTTTCCCAGGAAAGAGTGCTTAATTGTACAAAGTAAGGAGTATCTATTCGGGTAAATAAACTGGGTTGTTTACATGCCTATCTCTCACAAAACTTCAAGGTTTCCAGAGGCAAAACCGTGTTACCATGTACCTTAACAGAGCATGAAGTACAATTTTTGGAAAGTATCTAGTGCTCAATAGCTTTAAAAATGTTAAGTAAATGTACATAAGCACTACCATAACTTGCTTTTTATTATATGTAAAAGTTACAGCAATCCCTATTTTGACATATGTGACCAATTAATTGCACAATGTAAAATATGATATTGTTTTTATACATATCCTATTATACCTTTGCAGAAAGGCCAGAACTTTCCAGAGTTTTTGAAAGTACAATATCCCTTGATTATTTGTACTGAGAGGAAAATTACAATATGGATAATCCAAAAATAATTTCTATTTGAATTTAAAATATTTCCATATTTATATTTGCATATTGGTATGTCTAATTATTCTATATCCACTTCGAACAAAATAAGCTGCTCTATTAAAAACTGACTTAGAAGTTGAACACAATATAGTTTATCTGATCTTTACCCTTTATTTAACATCTCTGTATAGCCTACACTGATTACTCAAACTACATGGAAACTACATGGAACTTGCCTTTTCTCAGATTTTCTCAGATAAAAACTCTTTAAATGTTGGTTTCCACAAGGACATTTTTGCAGAAAGCAGGGGATTTTTATTAGTGAATCTGAAATCAAGTTTGCCTAGGTATTCTAAAAATCAATTGAAATATATTATGAAACACAACACACCATCTGCTTCACCAAAGAATTTTAATTTGTATTAAGTATTTTATTGCTAAATAATAGGCATTTGTTTATTCCTATAATAAAATGCATCATCGTATCTTAGCGAGAAACTTATTTCACCTTATTTTAATTATTCATGGACCATATAATCCATCCTCAGGTATACGGAAAGCAGAGTGATTTGGCAGGGAACAAACGGGCTTGATACAAACAAACCTGGATTTGTATCAAGCATCCACATTTCTTATTTACAACCCTAAATAAGCTAAATTTTCCCCTGAATTTCAGGTTCCTCATTGGAAAACAAGGGGGAAAAGCATTAAATGTGAATAAATACAAAGTGTTTGATCCATAGCAAAACTCATTAAATAATAATTCATTTCCCTCTTCTCTTCCCAAACCGGAAATTCTCAAATCTTATTGTATTATGAATTTCTTCTAACTAGTAGGGATTCCCATCAACAATTTACATGTATCAAATAACAGCTTAAAATTTTCTTCACATAAACTATTAAGTTTAATTCTCACTGCTACCCTGTGAAGTAATTTGTCATTATCCTAATTTTTCACAGTAATAAATTCAGCTTCAGAGAAAGCAAATGATTTTCACAAGATCTTGCAAGTAGTAAATTACAAAGCCAGAGTGTAATCTAGGTCATCTAGTGTCTCCCTATTCCATCCAGGCTGCTTCACTAACTAATAAAAAGAAGTGCTAGCCAGAGCTTACAAAATTTTAAACTAAGATAGTAATATCTAATGATAATAAATATAATTAAACTATCTGACTCGGCTCAAAGTGAGGTAAGAACATAGTCATATTATTATCAGCAGTTCTAGGAGCTAAGATTTTACTTGACACAAATATTTTAGTAATATATTCCTAGAAAATAGCTTTGTATGAAAAATATTAAGAACATATGCTTGTTCAAGATGGGGAAAGATTCACAACCACATTTAGAGTATAATTTTGTATGCTTCCATGATAAATTTCTCAATATCATTTTATTTCTTTGAAAATTAGATCAGAAATATAGGAATGTCTAAAATATTGGGTAGTCTATTAAAATAAGATCCTCACTTCATCTAACTTTGAAAGAGAAGTTCATTAATCATTTAGATGACCTCAGGCGCACTTTTCAAGACACAATTGAATAATCATTTTTTTCAGCCCTTACCTTCTCTTTTATCTATTTTTTACTAATTAGGAAAACATAGAGCATAAAAGTTAAAGGTCTGTGGATTCTAGGTTTAGACCACTTAAGTTCAAATCTTGGCTCTACTACTTTAGACCAATTCCTTAATGTATTAAAACTTTTGTCCTCATCATGAGAATAAAAGAATCTATATCATATAATTTTGGGATGCCTGCGATAACCCAAGTATTTTTTAAGTATTTAAGTATTTACAAGTAGCTAACATTTATCAAGCATTTGACCATATTCAAATACCATGCTAAGCATTTTACAATATCTTCCATATTTAATCAATCATAAACCCTATAAGTAATATTATGGTATTAGTATATCCTTTGTATGTGTGTGTGATGCTGGGGATTGAATACAGGGCCTTTGCACATGCTAGGCAAGTAGTCTATCACTGAGCTACATCTTTAACCCTACTTTATCTTTTATAGATAATAAGAGTTCTATGGTCCCCCAACTAAACTCAATCCAACACCCTAATTATAGATTATGAGCTCTTAAGATGCTAGGTATGTGTGAAGCTAAATGTCTGGCACAGAGAAAGCATTCAATAAATTTTAACATGTATTTATTTCTATTTTATCTAAATGTCAACATATTTAACAGTTGTAAATTGAATGAAGTGGTACTCATTCAGTACATTACTTTCATGATTCTTTTCTACACAACATGATCATTCTGAGACAGGGAGAAAGAGCAAGCACACTAATAGTGAATCATTTATTTGGAATTACTATTAGGGACCAGATCTGTAAATGGCACTAAACTAATAAAAGTCAATTACAGGCAACTTAAATACAAAAAAAAAAAACAGTCTAAAAAGGGTGCATATCCTATGATTACAACTATACTACATTCTGGAAAAGGCAAAACTTTGGAGACAACAAAAAATTCAGTGACTGGGGGAAACAAACAAGAAGAGATGGAGCACAGAGCATTTCTGTATGTATACTATAATGGTGTGATACAAGTCATGCATTTGTTCAAAACCACAGAAAGCCCAACACCAAATGTGAACTCTAATATAAACTATGACTCTGAGTGACAATCATGTGTCAAGGTATGTTCATAGATTGTAACAAATGTACCACTGTAGGGAATGTTGGTAATTTGGGAAGCTATTCATGTGTGAAGGTAGGAGACATACAGGAAATCTCTGGACCTTATGCTCTTAAATTGAAATTTCTTCTAAAAACTCAAGCTTATTTTTAAAATCATCACACAGTAGATCCTGAATAAAGTCTCAACAAATCTCAAAGAAATAATGTCATACTAACTCTCAGCACAAGCAGTTAAACCAAAACTCAGTAGTAAATAGACTTTTAAAAATTAATAGGAGTTGATTTGGGAATGTAAACATACAAAGTGAAGACATGAGAGGGGTGAAACCATCAAGATGCATAGCAGTCAGATAAGGACAAATGACAGAATGTCACAGTGCCTTAATCTAGGAAAAACAAAAAAAATTAATAGTTACAAATTCCCAAATGAGAAACTAAAGATAATTTCAAATTAGGTTTTAAGAGGTGAAAATAATTTCCCCAAAGCCTTGGTTCTTTGACTAGAAACTGAGGACTCCCAGTTCAGAGCTCTTTTCACTATAACAGAATGGCACAGTCAAAACATGCTTAACTCAAGGCAGTAAATTATGTTCAGCCAAGGAAAAAAGTAATGAAAAGTCTTTGAGTCAGACTCAAGTGTTCTAGCAGGTATGACAAAGAATAGCTACAATTTCAAAACAGCTTTAATCAGCAAAGAAAGAAGCAAATTTAGGACTTGAAAAGGGACAAAATTTCACGATTAATAAGAAATGACCAGACTATATAACATAAATAAATAAATTTACATTGAAATCAATAAATTATTGAAATAAAGTCAGTTTTATAGTCTGTGTCCTAAAATTTCCTGAATTCACATCTAATTCTAATTGGGCAATGATCCCATTTCTTGGTTGGACTGATTTATTTTATATAATTCTTTTCTGACTGGATTTAAAAAAATTTTTATGATGGAAATTTTCAAATACAAAGATAGTGCATAATGACTTAATTCTTTTGTACTCATCATACAATTTCAATATTTTAACATTTTACCTTTCATATTATAACTATTGCCATGACCATCGATTTGTTTTCACTGGAGTGGTTGAACTGATTTAAGATGAAGAACAGAAGCATCTCTGTAATAAGGAAAAAGAAAGGATGGAAGAAATATTTTTGGACTGCTATTGAGACCTGAACCAGGAGGATAATAGACTATGAGGCCTAATCATACAGAGGCATGGATAATAAAGTGAGAATCTGTTAATGACATAGTCCAGATGTTGTTTGACAATCAGTAGAACTGTCTATGGAGAAGAGTGTTTTATTATTTTTAAACTTGTTTTAGTCTCACACCAAGTAGTATGGCAGGAAATGCTGCAATGCTTGAGATTAAAGAGATTATAGTTTTTAAAAACAGGTTTATCTTAAAGGAAAATATAAGTTAATTTCATCATGTTTAAATTCATATAATCACTAACTACAATACTCCTCCAATAAGCATCTAAAGAACAGTTTGCACTATTTATAAAATATCAGTATCACCGAGTCTCAATTTATTTTTAATGCTCAAAATTTATTTTTATGTCCTATGTAGTTGTTTTTATGTGCTTGAGAAACTTTCCTCATTTTTAGGTTTTGAACTTTTAAATGAAAATATAAAGTTCCTCTTATCAAGTTCGATATTTTTTGTTTGTGTTTTAGTATTGATAAAACTACTTATTTCTGGACCTTAAGGGATCTTTTGAGTATTTAGAATCTCACTTCAATTTATAATCTAAATGTTGAAAGCAGAGCCTACTAGAAGCTGTCTATGTAGCAAATACAGCTATATCTAAAACATCTAGATTGAAAAGAAAATGTGAAGAATGTCATGCTCAGTTGTCTCAATTTTCATCATGAAACAAGTGGCAAGAATTGACAGGTAGAGATAGGATAGATGAATTTCTAATTGGGGCAAGGGAGTTAAAAATGAAACAACTAGTGAAGCCCAATTGAAGTTTTAAAGCATGATTCTAAGTATAAAAACATCTGTTCTTTTTTTTCTCTATTTGGGCCCTCCAAATTAACTTTCAATTGCAAATCCAATGATATGAGCCTAATTCTTTCCTCTATCTTCTGTAGCAAATGTTATCATAAAGCTGTTTCATGTTCTCCATTCTCCCTTAAATGTAGCAATTTTCATCAATCAATAATATTCCCACTTACATTTGATATAAAATCAAGCCACATAATGACTGTATAACCCTATACCTCTAATGAAGTCCTTCATTCTCCATGGATTTTTAATTCAGTCAAAAGGCATCACTATCCCACAATGCCTGTATTTGTCCTGCTTCTCCAGAAAGTCCACAATCCTGCTTTTCCAATGAACATTTTCTATACAATTTTCTACATATTGATCCTATTCATTTTCTGACCACAAATTCCTAAAATGGCTATTCCTTCTGATTTTCTATTAACTATTTCTATTAGTTACTCATTTTAAGTATGTTGGTGTCCACTATTCCTCCTTCCCACTCATCACCACCTTCCCACAAGCCTGTATTCACACAGCTGGATCACTTACCAACCACCACTTACCCCTCCAAATTTTACTTTCTCTAATTTCCAGTGTCAAACCTCTGCTCTTAAGGCAAAACTATATCAGTAAAATGGTCAGAACCTATTAATTTATTGTGATACTCCAATCACTGGAAAACATCCATAATTTTCCATATAGATGTAGGTACAGCTCGTTTCCAAATGATGTCATAGCCTAGTTCTGTGGGTTATAGTAACACACACTCCTTTCTGTGGCTCCTTTCTGTGGCTCCACTCTTCATATAGGCATGAGGGTCTTTCATCTACTTTCTCAAATTTATGCTTCCTTAAGATATCTGACCAGCACACAAGAGTATTAGGAATCTTATTATGTATCAGTTTTGTCATCATCTCTTAATTTTGTGAGCACCTGTTTTCATTACATTCACAAAAACTTGTTTCTCCTTAACGTTTGCCCTTTACATAACTTAACAATTAATATCTAGGACAGATTAGTAATTAAAGATATTGTAACATACGACTTATGAATAAAACAATTATTTGCTTATCTGATCATATAATTTATTTTAAAAATCAAAATAGACACAGAGATTAGAAAACAAAAGAGGTAACCATTCTAGAAACACAAAAGGATTAAGAAGGAAAGCAGATTAAATTGTCAAAGAGTGTTTCTTTACTAGGAACATTAAGCAGAATACTTGTCAATTCTCTGAAAAATATATCACTGTATATGCTCTGGACACCTGAGGAGGGAAAAAGGGAAATTAGAAAGGGAGGTTCCTTCAACTAATGCTAAATATGACCTGAGACCTAATGTTTGTCACATACATAATCAATTACTCAAAACCAGTAACCACACAATCAATCCATCATTTCCAAGGCAATTTTGCATACTTCTCCAAGGTTATCTACTTTATATTTTCTACTCCCTTTCAAGATTGACTTTGATATTATATGTAACTTTATTCACTCGAATAAAACTATTAGGTACTGGGACAGGATATACAGAAGGCTGAATTCTGTAAGTCATAATAAAGTTAGTTCTGTTGAAGGTATCAGTGAAAATTTCACAAAGCAAAATTCCTTAGCAATGTCTGCATATACCATCTGAACAACTCAGAAATAAGCTACTTATCCACTCTCAGCCTTTGCTTCCTCAACTGTAATATGAGGATAATGTTAACTATCTCATGGAGTTGTAAGAAACAAATGAGTGAAAATATGTGTAAGTATTGTGTTGTTTGGCAAAGTGGTAAAACTAAAAATGAAAATAATTTCCTAAATGGATATGATTCCATTGGGTAATTTATCTTTAGATTAACAAAAAAAAACCTGCTAAAAGTAACAAATTAATAGTACATGTTTTGCATTTTGTTAAATTATTTATCAACTTTGAGTCAAAATAAATAAATGGATCAAATTTGGTATACTAACAGAATTCCTTTGAATTTTATAACATTGAAATATATTTTGTTTGGTTTTTTTTTTTGTTTTCAAATCTAACAGACTGGTATCATCAAACTGTTAGCCAAAATAAGCAGTTATTATAAGATATGCTTTGAATGAACTTTTAGATATTAAAAACATGCACTGATAACTAAGTCTTTTTAAGTAGTTTTTAAATTAAAAATCAGCAGTGGGTGGGGGAAAGAATTAACATTCAAGGAAAAGACAGAATTTAAAAGATACATTCTGGAAGACTTGCCCTACCACAAAGTTTTATTATAAAATTTTACTAATTACAAAAATGTATTACTTGTACAGGAATAGTCAAACCAACCAAAAACGTATGAGAGAGTTTATGAGCAGACCTTTACCTAGATACAGCCTAGCTATACAAGAGGTGGCATGGCAAATCACACAAATGACCAGAATATATAATAAATATAGCTGGAAATTTATTACCGTTTAGCAATTAAAATTTAAAAGCAATTTAAATTTTTATTTCTATACAATATAAATTTCAGAGAACAAACTTCAGAGAATGATAAGCACCATCCATAAAAGAAAATATTGAATATAACCACATAAAATTGAAATTTTTCTGCTTATTAAAATAACTAAAAAGAAGTGAAGAGATAAGGTACAAATCAGGAGACAAGATAGAAAAGGTATCCAGAATATAAAAAGAATTCATGAAAGTCAATAAAAAGAACCATAAAAAATTAAAAGAAAAAATAGGTAAGAGACATAAACAACCATTTCACAAAACTTCACACATACACACACACTCATAGCCTCAGTGAAAAACAAGAAAATTCATATCAAGACCATAATGACATTTTTTTTTATCGACTCGGGTCAAAAGTTTTAAAATTCGACATCATGCTAAAGAGAACATAGATCAACGTGTATAGTATATCCATCACTTGTGGAAGTGCATATGGGTAACGTCATTTTAGAAAAACAATTTAACAATGTCTTATATAGTTGAGCATTAACATATATGACATACCAACTCCAATCTAAACAGACAACCAAGAAAATGTCTTATGTCATCAAGAGACATATATATATGAATGGTTACAACAGCACTACTTGTGGAAATGAAAGGGGGAATAAATCCAATAGCAGGAGAAATGAATAATATATTGTAGTATAGTCCAAATATTATATAGAAGTAAAAATGAACTCTATTAATTATAGTTACACACAACATGGGGGTGAACATTAATAACCTATGTTTTAGAGCAAAAATAATCCAGGTGATAAATACATGATTTTATTACTATATTTAATCACACATTTATTTTATATATATAATTACTATATTTAGTCACACTTTATTATCTATATAATTTCATTTTTTTGAAAAAACTATGAAAAAATAAACAGAAACACAAACTTTAGGATAATGGTACCCCTTGTTTGGGCAAATTTAAGAATACATAGATTGAGCCGGGCGTGGTGGCTCAAGCCTGTAATCCCAGCACTTAGGGAGGCTGAGACAGGAGAATTGCAAGTTCAAAGCCAGCCTCAGCAATGATGAGGCGCTAAGCAACTCAGCAAGAACCTGTCTCTACATAAAACACAAAATAGGGCTGGGGATGTGGCTCAGTGGTCGAGTGCCCCTGAGTTCAATTCCCAGTATCAAAAAAAAAACAAAAAACATAGATTGAAGTAAATAATTTTTAATGTTCAAATTCTTTGAGACTGGAGTTCATAGGTATTTATTTTAAGAGAATGAATAAATAAATGTATGAAATGAGAATAATGCATGGAACAATAATAATGAATCATTATTAATTCCATGCAAACTTCAATTTTTTAAAATGAAAAGTGCTGTAGAAGTACTTCTCAAATTTTAATGTAGATATGAATGAGGTGGGATCTTGTTAAAAGGAATATTATAATTCATTAGGTCAGGGACACAGTTTGAAATTCTGTATTCTTAGCTCCCAAGTGATATCAAATGCTGCTCATCCCATAGAATCTATATTATCCAGTCAATTCCAAATTTGAGGTGGTAAGAGAACAAAAAATATAGAATCAAATCAAGGAAACAGCATAAAACCTCATTAATGAAAAGGTTTAAACAACTATTTTATTTGGATAGCTTAAAATTTAGTTAAAATAAAGAGTAAGAGGAAAAAAACATACCACCATGGTTTTAAGATTTGAAAAATCACTGAGTCAAGAAATTCAGAGACTTAGGGCAGGGAATGAAGCTCAGTGGTAGAGTGCTTGCCTAGCATACATGTGGCCCTAGATTCAATCCCAAGTACCTTAAAAAAAATTTCAGAGACTTGAAGGGCAAACTAATTAAACTGAACTGAATATTGAATAAGATAATAGATATCACATTTGGGGAAAGTTATCATAGTGTTTAGAAATAATGATTTTGTTTTAGCCATTTCAAAGAGAAGCAAATTTTGATAAAAGGAATTCAGGGTTTACTTTGAAGTAAAAGACCCATCTTTTGTGAATTACAAGAAACTGAAAGGATATTAAGAAATTAAAAAAAGATCACTTTGGTTTTTTGAGGATCAGAAATGAACAGATCACTTGAATTTTCCATTTCCTTGGTGTTCACTAAAAAACCGCCACTATTTGGAGAGAAAATCATTAGAAATTTCTTTTAAAGAAGGCTTAAAAGAAACAGAAGAGATGACTGACAATGACATATGCATTAAAATCACTACTACTTTAGTAGCATTACTATCTTTAAGCAACAGTTGAAAAATATATTTAAAATACCACACAATTGCCAGTAATTTCATATTTAATAAAGGTAAGAAATACACAAGAAAGTGAAAGAGTTTGATTTATTAAAGAGTTCATTAAACAAAATATACAACATCAAAGAGAATTAATTCAGATAGTTTTTACTATTTGAAGAAATGAAAAAGATTGCTGTCTTTTAAAAGATTTTTTAACTCTCTTATCATATCCACTACTAGAAAAAGAGAAGATTAGATTAGTGAGAGAGCAAGTTTATGAAGAAAGCGAAAATCAAATAACTGGACAAAAAATTTTAAAGTAGGGACATACTATGACATACTATTGGGAAAGAGTCAAGTATAATATATTTAGACTCAGACACATTTGTTTATTCCATTTTCTCCAAACCAGAATCTAGTTATTTTTAATAGTAAGGTATGTTAATATTCTATCCATTTTTGTAATAAAATGTGTTTTAAATCTTTTTGTAGTGGTGTTCTTAACCTACTAAATACTGTAGCTATTTCCTGGTTCTCCCACACCCGAAAACCTACCCAAAGGGGAATTTGGTGTTTGGTAACTAAAATAATATAAAAAATTTTACTAGATAGAGTATTCATGCTGTAGTCACTATTAACTGTAGCTATAAATTAGGGAATTTCCAATGAAATATAACAAATTACAAAATTGTGCTTAGCTGCTCAAGATCAATGTCAAAATAATTATCATTATGTCCAGATAGAATAAAGGCCCTGATTTCCCCTCAAAATATCCATATCTCTATAATGGAACAAGAGATCATCAAGAAATGTACCTGAATGAAAAACTTCCCTCAACGACTGGGAAAAGAAATTTTAAAATTCTAAAGATCTTAGACTTTAAGCAATTGACTATATTCATAACTTCCTTAGATTTCACTGACTTATCTGGTTGAGGTTTTGATAGCTTCATCAGTAATATGCTGTATTTCTAATATGTTAAAAGGTTTAATATCAAGCATGCAACTTGAAATACAGATAAATGACCATTAAGGGAAAAAATGACTCCCTTCAGATTTTCATCATCACAATTCTTTGTATAATGCATTATACTTTTCAAAGCATATCAACATTTATTAATTTAATTTGACCCTCACAAAAAGTTGTATGAAATAAGCAAAATACAACTATCATGATTTTAAAGATTAGGAATCTGAGACACAGAAATCAAGTGTTTTGCCTATAATATTACATACTTACTTCTAGTTCTATTCTGCTCTCCAATACCTTTACTTTCTTTCATTTTTACATTTCATTACTTTGGTGAAATTATTATTATACCTGTAATTTATGGAGTCAAATCAGCAAGTACTTATCAGTTAAATTCTATGTGAAAGGCACTAATTCACGTACACTTGGCATTATAATTAATTTGTAACATCAAAGAAAACCGAAACTTATCCCTAAAATTTTATGAAGGATACTAGCTGCATGAAAGCCCTAATGCAGATTTGAACTATAGAGTTTGATCTGATCCAAAACCATACATCATTTGTAGATAAGTTTGTCTGACCTGAAAGGCTAGAAGATCATCCAAAGATTTAAGAGAACAGAAGAAATGTCTGGTAGCAAGTAATACAAAATTAAAGAAAATGTAAACATAAAGGAAAAAAGCAGTCTTCCTGGATGCCAACAACATTCAGAAATAAGAACTCATTAGCATCAAAGGTAGCCATAATATTTTAGATGCTTAATTTTTTCACAATATATATTCAAATATCCTGAATTTTATTAAAATCCATAAGTAGAATTTTTATTATTCTTAGTGTAACTTGTCTTTTCCTTGGTGCTATTACTTTCCTTTCCTAATTCTTCCCATAGTTAATCCATTTTAACAATTTAGTATGCATCCTACTATATTCTTCCCTTTGCAAATAATCCTGCCATAAAATGGACACATATATAGATACATATCACATATAAATATACATATTCAGGAATTTTGTCATTATTATTTGAAAACTGAATGTTACACATACTTTTCTATCTAGGGCTCTTATCACTCAACAGTAATTCCTTGAAATTCTTTCAGATCACCTGAGACAACTTTAATTCACATCTTTTAAAGACTACATAGTATTGTATGGTGTGATTTTGCTCATAAACGTGTCCTTTATTATTATGGTACCCCTTTTTGTCTCTTTTCAAAACTTTTAACCTTAAATCTTATCTTGTTTGATGTCAATGTTACCACTCATTTTTTCCTGGTTTTGTTTGCATTATCTTCCTCTCTTTATACCCATCATTTTACCATCCTTTCTTCATGACTTTGTCCTAGGTGTCCTGGATTATGTTTTTAATGTAATCTGACATGATCTGTCTTTTAACGGGAGAATTTAGTCTATGTATATTAAATGCAATAGTTTGTAATACTTAATTTTATAACTTACAATTACTTTTTTGGTATTGTTTTCTCATTCCTTTTTCCTGTATTTTGTTTGAAGAAGTGTATGCATTCTATTCTTTTCTTAATATGGAAATTCTGATTCTCTATTTCATTATCTTCCCTTTTGTAACTCTAAACAGATAAATGTGTCTGTTCATTATGTATGTGACAGTTTTCTCCCACTGAAAGATTCCATGCCTTCATTTTCTCCTGTGATTTCTTGTACCTTTCATACATTCCTTTCTTGTACCTTTCATACATTTCTTCTTATTCCTTACCATTTTCCTCCTCTTATACTTCAGCTACCCAGCACCCCATCTACTGTTTCAATGGGACAGTTTACTACACTTAAAATTTTTCTTACAGAAAGATCATTCTTTTACTTCAAGACCCTGAAATTGCTTATTTTAAATATTGCTAGCCACCTATCTTTCAGATGAAATTTTATCTATATTTACTGAAACAAAATTATATGTAAATGCTCATTATTATTCGCTATTTCCCTCTTCATCTTCTTCATCCTGAAGTCTTTGTCTTGGTTCATTTATTGTTGGCTTATAATCTATTCTCAGGCATTTTCTCAGATGGGGTATAATCACTATATACTCTCAGCTCCTGCTTCTCTCTAAACGTATTTCACTTTAGGTCCATTTGATAACAGATTTTTGGATTACACTTACTTCCTTTTTGAAGTTTGCAGAAGTTTATCTTCTAGTTTCCAGTATTGCAGATATGTAATTCTATGAGACTTTGGTATACTTTTCTTTATAGGAATTTGTTCTTTCCACTTGAGAGTTATGTTTCAATTAACATGTAGAATTCAGAATTTTCTCAGAACATGCCTTTTTATTCTTTTGATCAAGACCATAAATTAGTAAACACAATCCACAGATTGATTTTTTATCTCACATATTTACTTTTAACATTTTTAATTTCTCCTTCATCTTCTAATTTTATCCTGTAATTACTATTATTCACATCTTGATTTCTATATTTTGCAAATCTCACTTTTTTATTCAAGATATTATTTTTGTTTTGTGCTTTGATATATTTCTTGTATTTGATCTTTTAGTATATACTAATTCATATTTCTTCACCTTTTGTTTTTTTTTCCATAGCTCTACCACTGAGCTATGTCCCCAGTCCTTTTTTCATTTTTTATTTTGAGATAGGGTCTCACTAAATTGTTGGTGTTGGCTGTGAATTTGCAATCAATTACTAGCATGTGCTGCCATGCCCACCATATTTCAACAGTGACCATGTTTTCCTTCCATCTATCCACTAAGTTGTTCAAATAACATATTTTTTTTAGTACCTGAAATTCTCTTCTTTATTTGAATTTCCTTAAGTTCTCCTAATTTATTTATTTACTTATTTCAAAGTCAGGTCCCATCTATATTAGTCAACAATAACTAGTTGTCTTAGGTGTATATTCTGATTTTCCTACCTGATCTTCCTGTCTCATTTTTTTACTGTGTTTCCACAAAAGGACTGTTAAGTTTTCATTGATAACCTACTGGAACTCAGATATGGTGAGAGAATCCTAAATGAAAGAAGTACCATAGGTGGTAAGAAGAAAATATTGATTGTCAATTCTCTACCAAGGCACATGAAGGAAGAACTCCACATTATCCTATCTCTATTTCTTTTTAGCCTTAAAGACAGAAAAGACTCCATTCAGCTATTTTGACTTGTACCTATTTGGGGAGACCTGGATTCTTAAAATATGTAAATACTCATCTTCTCCCTTAGGGTTAACAGACTTCTGAAGTTCAATTTCTTCTCAATGTCTGCTGCATTCTGATGTTGACCCTGGACTCCTGTAGTTTTTCTCCTAGTTACTTGCCTAATTGAAGGTACAAAATTTCCAGAGTAATATTTCTCTTCCAAGGTTTCATGGCAGTTGTTCACAGACTACATCAGCTGTTTCATACAGAAAGGTAGGAAGCTTAGAATCAGAAATGAAGGGGAAAAGAACTACATACATGTCAACTTGTTTTTAAAATCCTCTTTTAAAATAATGTGGGGATGGGAAGGGGTGTATAGGTCTATGTTTGTAGGTCTGTTTGTACTTTATTATTGTTATTCCCTAAAATCAATAGTTTCTTCAGAAGACATATTCCTGCATATAGTATAAAAAAAGACAATATTTTTGTATGCTCTTAGATACAGATCTCTAAATATACTACAGCTATTAATCACTTTATATAAGCTTTAATGCAATTCCAGTTTTAATTATTTCAGAACATAATTATCTTTTGTTTTGAAAACAACTTCAAATCAATTTGTTGTAGTTCCAGTTAGTAGAAAAACAAATTATGACTTTGGCCAATCAAGTAAAATTCCCAATATGTACCAGCAAGTCTTATAAATATGAAAAGGATGTCACTATTATACAGGAATTAAACATGTCCAACATGTGGTTTACATGATATTGCCTTCAATATTGCTTATAGTCCAATTATCCTTTTTATTTTCTACAAGAGCTATGGATATAATATCATTAATATAAAAATATTTAACTAGAATTGTTTTCTAAATAACTCAGATAAGGTAAAATTAATAAACTTTTTAAATTATGTAAAAGTTTAAGAACTTTTTTTGAAAAATTAAAAAGCTCATATGAAATGTTCAAAATCTCAATTGCAATCTACAAAGTGCAAAAAGTACTGTGGTTTGTTTGTCCTACTATCCAGATAGGAATCATATAGGATATGAAATTTGAGTTTCATCCTTGAATCAGTAGGTAATATAATTCTGTGTACTCTATTCAACACAATATCCTGAATTGATTGTAGTAGATTTGCTTTACCATTGATGGGTGATATCTGATATATTTCTTCTCTGAATCACAATAAATATACTTTTTATTGAACTTCTGCAATGATAGAATTTCATTAGGTATCTAAAAGGATAAAAGATCATGAGCATGTGTAAAAATGTTTGGGTTTTGGAAAATTACAGAGAAAGTCTAAAGCAGGTAATAACTTTCACAACACTAAATCTGAACCAGAGTTAGCTTAGTTAGGCTAGTAAATAAAAATTAAAGTCATATTCTTCAGACAGATTTAGAAAAAAGCTTCACAACAACATTTATTGAATCTCTCCTATGTGACAAATATCATACCAATACCATGGCCACCAAGATGAGTATGGCATGGCATCTGTCCTTAAAAGACCACATTTAGTGTGGTATAAGTCTGTTACTTTTCCTAAGTAAAAAATCTCAAAGATTAAGTTGAGTTAAACTGCAATAGAACACCAAATTGAATCAAATTCACTTTATACTCGAACCACCCATTTTTGCATAATAAAAATCATCACATATAAAATAGAAAGTGTCATCATTACACATATAATATAAAGGTATGCATAACCCAAATGTACAGAAAAACCACCACCATTTATTTTTGCCTCATATACATTTTGTTTCAAATTATAACTTTGTTACAAATGTTGAGACTATAAGATATCTGAATTGGAAGGACCTGGAATCTGTTCATTTTTTCCTATTTTGCTTCTCAGCTCAAAAAACTCCTTTATGTCATGGTTTTACTTTGCTCTAGAACAAGAAAGATTAAGAGCACAAGTTTTGGGGCTGGGATTGTAGCTCAGTAGTAGAGTACTTGCCTGGCATGCGCAATGCACTGGGTTCAATCCTCAGCACCACACAGAAATAAATAAATAAAATGAAGATATTGTGTCCATCTACAACTTAAAAAGGTATTTAAAAAAGAGCACAAGTTTTCAAGGGAGTATATCTGAGGGCCACATATATAAAGGATGGTGAGATGCAAACAACATAGCTGTTATGAAGACTAGGTACCATAGGATATCAAAAGAACAAAAACAAGATTAGATCTAAAAATGAACCTGAAGAGAAAAACTGTCATGCTGGAATTGAATGTTGATGACTTTTCCAACTTCACAGTATATTATTTCAGTGATATAACCACATGAAGCCTGCAAAATTATCATTGCACTATATACCACAATGCACTAAAAATAAGTCTGAATAAAATATCAGAGATACTGTGGTAAGTCATGTAAGTGATGGTATAGCATTTTAATTCTTTCACACTTTTCAACAGCTCAATAAAATAAATATTATCTCTTAAAAACCTCTGAAATCTTTAGTACCTTGTACATGAAGGATGTATGAGAATAAACACTTGGTTTGAGATATACTATCAAATAAAATTAAACCTTTCATTATAGTAACATATTAAGGTAAAGTTTTAAAACTACATGAGCAAAGTCTAGACTAACCTTGGGAGAGCCTGTTTTAAAATCCATAAGCAAGGGAAGGGATCACAGGCTAAATTACATAATGAATCAATTAAAATTAAGATACTTATTTCACCACTCATATCCATCAAACCCTCAGGAAAGCTATCAGGTATTCTCTTGTGTTTGAATGCTGAACTCTAAATAGTAATTTATAAATGCCCCCAAGAACAGTTCAAAATTGGGTGGCACACAATAGGCACTAAATAAATGGTTTAACACATAGTTTGTTGTACTAAATCAGATACTTTATAATATGCTTCAAAGTGGTACCTAAAATCTAGGTTAGTATAGATTCTTGTGTTTTTTTGTCCCAAAAGCATAGCAGTCGCCGTATCACAAACACTAGGTGGATCATATTTATGACAGTTCTTGATTTCTGAAACAAATAAAAGGCACAAATAACAAACAATAAACATAAGGGCCTTCCAAAGTCAATAGCATCTGACAGTTTGGAATATATTATTTCTGTTCTACCACATCCTTTTTTCCCTATAGGTAGTTCTTGATTATTCAATCTGGTTTGATTTAGTTTTTCTTCTTGACTTCTACCTTCCCAGTACTCCCAGTATTTAACCCTTCCTTTGACCTGCTCCTACTCATGATTTCCACAGCCTGCTTTAACATGTTACCCAGTTGCACTGTTATCTATGGCACCACATCAGGAGGCAGCTACTGAATCCACTCTCTGTAAAACCTTTGCACAAATTCCCTCAGCATTTTTAATTCTAGACTGAAGAGTTAAATTGTAAAAACCAGACTCTCCCATAGCAACCGTTCCTCCCACTTACAACTCTTCGACTTTGTGCTCTTCTCTAGAACCTTCTCCAAATCAAGTATGCCTTTCTTTAAATAAAATTACTAGTACTAATCTGAACAAGTTTTTAGTGAAAACAGTCCCAAAATAGAGTCCTGATTGGGCAGTAATTAAGTTTAGGCCCACTAGAGCTGAACTTCAGTTTGAATTCCCATTTGTTACATACTAGCTATGTGACTTTGAATAAGGTATTTTTCTGAGCCTTAACTTATCATTAAAATTGGCATAATAAATGTACTCATCTCCTATGATTGTGGAACTAACTAAAAAAATACAGATATAACCAATGTCTTGTTCAGAGTAAACCCACAGTAAATGTTGACTGCTGTTGTTATCCTTTTACCAAATTATTATTATTTAGTACAAGGATAAAATACATTTAATTTTCTTCTCACTGTGTTTCCCTCTAAAAATGGTGCTAGTGTTTTTGACATCAATGTCTGTAGAAAACAGTCTACAGTAATTCCTCAACACACGTGCTGGGTTTCAGTCAACACTTCAAATTGCGTTTCAGTCAATACACGTGCTGGGTTTCAGTCAACACTTCCATTACATGCATGCATTTAAACACTCATACCACTTTTTGTCCCGAATGATTGATCTCAAATTTTTCTTGCAACTTTTATTAACTAGACACTTGATAGGCTAGTTTCATATTCCCTAATATATTTTAGAATTTACCAAATATTCTATGGGGTGATTTGTAAAATGTTACATAATCGGTATCAGGAACATCTGAAGCTATGGGTAGATGTAGGAAAAGCAGAGGGTTCAGATTTATAAAAATTTCTACAGATTCCTGTTTCCATTTGTGAATAGGTAGCATTTGATAGATTTGAGCCTCTCATAACCATTTATAATAGCAAAAGAAATGTGAGTCAATTAAAAGAACCTAAGTGAAACTTTAAATGAAAACACTGAGGTTATCATTAAATATAGATCTGTAAAGTATATCCATATGAATTGCATCCAGTTTTTTCTATATATGACAGGACAGTGTGTGCAAAGTCTTTTCTAACATAGATTCTTTCCAGTACCTCATATCAAAATAAATAGTCAATTTTTTCTTCTTTACCATGACTCCTATGTCAATCTATTCCTGAATGGATATAATGTAGGATCAAAAATCAAATGCAGTAGTTAAAAATTACAAATTTTCTAAGATCTGTATGGAGATAGTTCCTGATTACTCAAAGTAGTTCTACTTACCACTTAGAAAAGAGGTACAAAAACCTAGTTCACTTTTTTTCCTTTGGAGACATATTTACTTAACTATCTATATATTTTATGGAATTAGAAAATGACTATGAGTGAATTCATTGTTATTACCTGTTTTCCCTAGTTAAGCAACTTTATGCAGGACGAGATGCAAAGAATCAAATTTATGAATTCAATTACTAATATAGCTTCCCGAGTTAAAGTCGGTGAAAAATTCAAGTAAAATAATAAATTTATTATATTTACCAACTTCAAGGGATTATAAGCCCTTAATATTATGTGTCTACAGCATATAACTGTAGAGAATTATATATTATGCTTAATTTGAAAACAGGTATCATTGAAATGAAAACTATCAAGGACTGAAAGAAAAAATCAAAGTCAAATATTTTACATAAGTATTTTAGTTTTCCTGGTGGTCCGAACTTCACCAACCAGTATCACTACCTGCAACTAAAAAGATTCAAATGTTGAGGAAATCATCAAGGGATGATGAAACTATGGTGGAGATCTACACAACTATATGACCTGCCCCAAATCACACCACTAGTTAGTGGTAGCACTCATTTTACACCAACCTCTACTAACTCGCTCTTACACCCAAGCTTTTGACCAACCTCTACTAACTCGCTCTTACACCCAAGCTTTTGACAATGTGAAATAAAATAATGAAATTTAATATATGAGGGATTGAAAAGGTAGATGTTGTCCCCTCAAGTTAAAAACTTATTTAATGACTTCTACCTCCCCAATTACATATTCTTATGAAAGTTAAGTTTAAAAAACTATAAGATTGTTTTTAAAAAAGATTAGAAGTAATGAAAACTTAAAAGAAAATTTGAATTTTTCCTTAAATCAAAACTACGCCAAAACACATTTTTTTGATATCTAAAAGAAGCCAGATTTATTTTATGCGTGTGTGTGTGGGGTGGGGGGATATGATGGTTATGTTTTTTGTTTTGTAAATTGTTAGAAGTTCTTCTAGTTTTCTTTTGCAATGGTAACTTGTGTTCCAAGAATGAAGGTACACATAAAATGAATTTCTGATAATTTATAAAGCAGTGAGGTATAAATAAGTAAATCTTTAGAAACTTACCAATGACAGTAAGATAATGGATCTCAAGAATTTCAAAACTAAAAACCCAAATCATTTTAATCTTGTGTCGAATTAGAAAGAATACCTCTAAAAAAAAAGTCAAATTGAAAAGAGATTAAATCAGTACACCTAACTCTCTAAACTGTGTGTATATTTTTCCTGAAGTACATATTCATGAGCTGACAGTAAAGACAGGCTGCCTGCTTTGACTATACTTTTGTTTACCTTATACTGTCAAGAATGGATTTTGACACAGTATTAATATTGCTATTTTTATTGATATAATTAGTGCTGCTATAAATAATTCCTTGGCCTGTCATATCTAACTATATCACTACAATCATCAATATTAGGGCTTATTTTTCTTATATAACATCTTAGAAATAAGCTTCTGGACCAAAGAACCAAAGTAGCCTCGTGATATGGAAATTACTAAAAAATCAGCAACAACGAAAAAAAGTTGCCCTGTCAATAGAGACTACTGTTTTGTGTATGACTTCACTAAACAAACTAGTTTATATTTGTTTGAAACTAAAGTTTCTCACCAATCTGCTGTTTCAATTTCACATCACACCATATTGTACCTAAAACAGGCAATCTGGATTCCTGTTACTACTTTTTTTTCCCCCCAAACAGCTCAGGAATGAGACTGAAATATAAGGTTTAAATCAATAAAGCACAAAAATGAAGACACTCAAAACTGAGAATGGATCCATAAGTTAAGCATGACTGAAACTGTATAATTGCTAGTGGGTGGCCAGCCTACTTCTGAGTTTTTGATCATTACATGAAAGCAAAATCAAAATATATTTTATCTTGCCTCTAGAACCCATCAGCTATGATAATAACCTTATCTAGACCTTGAATCGTTTGTTTATTAAACTAAGTGGGTGACTGACCCAGTACATTCAAGACAGAGTATGAAGGCCAAAACAAAATGACAATACAGTTCAAAACAAGTTTGTGGACACTTTAAACCAGTATATTAAAACCTTTCTTTGTCTCTATCACCACTTGACAGATGGTTAGCCCTCACACAGCCTAGTATCTCTGGCAAAGAAATGACTGTGTCTCGCCAATAACACCCCAAATTTTGACTTAAAATGCACTGTACACATGCTTAAACTTACCTTACAAATATGAATATTAATAGAATTAGTCATGCTTATTTTATTACTATAAAAAGCTTGACAGATGTCAGGATTTTATCTTTTAAACTATGAATACCTGGTTTTTAAAGATCTTATCTATCTTATGGGGATTCAGGTTCTACGAACTTCCCATTTCAGATTCTGTTCATTTATGGACAGCTTGGTAATCACACTTCAAGAAAACTTCCAAAATAACAAGCTACCTGCCCACTTCCAAAACAAAATTTACAAAGGTTTAATCAGTGTTTGCTTCTGTTACTCATAGGAAAGTTCTGGTAACAAAGTGTGTTAAACTAAATCACCTAGGAACTTTGAATACATTCGGTATCAAGGACCACAGGGCAGAACTGGAATTATTTATCCATTACTGAAATATATCTTTATTAAAAAACTGCTCATATATAAATATATACTCAGCGACACATAAGCACACATTGCTCAACCACCCTTATTAGATAGGTAAAGTTCTTAGTTTTTACCATTCTATTAACCATTCTTCCACTTTGCCTTTTAAAAAAATATTCAGCTAAAACAATATATTTCATGTTATAAAGTCTTCATATCCTCCTAATCTTCATATTTATGGCTTTCTTATGATGACAAATCCTCTAAAACGCATTAGAGAAGTTGATTCCGCTCCGCTACATATTAGCATACAGAGAGATCTTAATATACATATGGAGATACAAACCCTCAACATCAGAGGATGGGAGGACTGGGAGAAGGAAAATTGTGTATAAAATGAGCTATCCCATTTAAGAACTAAACTTGTATTTGGCTAACAAAGTAAGACTCTCAAAGATAGAGAAAAATAAAAATCAGAACTTGTTCTTTAAGAGCCATGAACTAAGTTTTGGAAAGGTGACACACTTACTAGAAGAAGCCACAAACTCAGAGTTAAATCACACACTCATTTAATGAGGTACCAAGTTTCCTTCTGTTAGAACCTAGGATTTTTCCACCTACAGATTAAATGATTAAAGTAATGCTAAAATCTTCTGTAATGTTCCTCCTGCATTACAAATAGTCTATTAAATCAGAGATGTGCCAATCAAATGCTTTTGGAATTTAAAAAAAAGGTTTAAATAACAGATTTTTTTTTGCAGTCCTCTCTTTTTCTAGCTCTTTAATGTCAACTATAAATTAATTACAACTTTCATCTTCTTTTGATAAAACCACAACTAGAATGCTTGAGGTTGATTTTTCAAATATATTCTTAAAACAAATCTTAACCAAAAATTAACATATATCCTAGTAGTTGTTTTACCACACTTGCTAATGAGACAATGCTACATTTGAATTTTACAGTAAATTTCAAGACACAAGATATTTTTAAATATAAAACAAATTTTTATTTATTTTAAAAACATGCTTAAAATTGTGAAAAATATAAAACCCTATCTGTCAAAGACTTACTGAAATATATGGAGATGTTTCATGACAATAACAAAAGGTACAAATATAAACAAACTAAGCTCTCCCTTTCCTGTAATTTGCACTTGGTAAACACCTTCTCCTCCCTGAAACTTCTTTCTATACAATCTTTCAAATCATAGTTCCTAAAATAAGAAAGCAGCTAAGTTTATAATTTCATCCAAAAATTTCATCTCCTAGCAATGCAGAGTACACAAACTGTATATGACATTACAATGTAAGTTCCAGAAGGGCAGGCAATTTCTGTATTATTCACTGTCAACATCCCAAGTGCCTAGAAGAATGTCTTTAACAATTTGATGATTTAATCATCCATTTCAGAAAAAACATGATTATTTCAGAGAATAAAACAGAATCTATTAAGCTCTATTTCCATATTCCAAATGTTTTAAAGTTTCTCCTTATAACTTATTTTGAAGATATTTGGAATAATTTGAGATTCATTTATAAATTATAAATCCTTTACAGGAATTTGGTTATAGCTCTATTGCTCTTCTAAAATGACCTAATTATTTGGGCTAGCCATTTTTCTAGGAAGTCCAATTTATCAGAAAATCTTCTGAAGACTTTCACTAATGAGGCAAAAACAATTTATTTAAAATTGCTTTTCCCTTAGATTGTCTTCCTTATCCAAGTAGTCAAATTCTTATTAAATTGACAGAAAGAAGAGCTGGATATTGGTGGGATTCAACATTCCAGCTTAACTATATAGGAAACTGGCATCACATCAAGTAGTTCTAAATACTTATCTCTCCCCCGCCCTCCCCAAAATTCTTGCATGAAAAATTTCTCCTTCCTCAATTATTTCCTTTAATTTGGTCTTGCTTTTCAGTAGCTAGGAGTGTACACGATATATATCTGTATCTTCTTGGTATGGTAGCAATCTTAAAACACTGGCCTAGAAAGGTAAGTATAAAAACTTCTTCCTGGACAGGAATAAAATTTGACAATTTTTAGTCTCAAACTTTCTTTAACCTGTTAAAATTGGAACCTCACCATGAAAAGGCATCCTGATTTGAAGGCTGATAGTAAGTTTGTCGCTTGATCTTCATATGCAAAAGGCCTATATTTCTCTGGTCTTTTAAGATATGAAGTCACAAAACCAGAAGTACCCAACTGCCCAGCTCACTTAAGCAAGCTATTGCTTTTGTAAAAAACTCACTTTTCTTCTTCTCACCTGTTTACTTCAGCACCATGTGTTCTCAAATCTAAAGTCCTTCAAAACTGAGCCCAATGGAAATCACAGACCCAATCTGGAGAATTAAAACTTGAGCAAAGAACAGTAACAGAAAAATTTAAAGGACATGTTTAAAACCTTTCTGGGGAGAACAGAATTCAAGAGATGTCACAGGGGTATTACCATGTACTATTTGTGTTTTGATTCTGATATATTCTGGCTAAGAATGACAAAGATCAAGGACATGAAAATCAACTTAAGCAGCTTTTCTCTTTTCCTAAAAATATAAATTGCCCCAGTTGTAAAGCAAAAATGCACAATAGGCAGATCTTGACTGGTCAAATCTTACATGTGGGTGGGTAGGGTAAGAGTTTAGTCTAATTCCAGAAGATGGCAAAGGGTCCTTGAGATTGGGTGCAGGAACAGAAATGAAATTTAATCGTTTATGAATTTAAATTCAGTATTTACATGTATAGAATTTATTTTCAAAAAGGTAATTATATGCCTAAAACTTTCAATGGCAACAAGTTACAACAGTGACTTTAGAACAGAGTTCACTTGAAAACACTGGGGGAATGAGTGGCCTCCAATATTACCAGCTGAAATTTACACAAGGCCTCCAGCTAGAAAACGCCATTTCAGCATTCCGGTATTTTTAATGATAAAAAACTATCTAAAAATAGTTAAGATAATTTTCACACTTCTAGAAAGGTAATATTTTCAATTTAGCTTGGGCCAATGCTGACTCTCAGGACAGTATAAAACCCACAACCTTAAAAATTACTTCCTGTTTCATTCAGATTTTTATTGGAGAGCTGTCATCCTGCTACTGACCTCATTCAACCCGGTTGAGAGTAAGAGATCAGCGGATTACCGCGCTAGGTAGTGTAGCTGTACGCCATATTGTGTTTTTCGCTAATGTTTATAGTTTGTGTGTGTGACTAGCATATGCTTGTTCAAGTGTGTTTATCAATACAACTTTTAGAAAATTCCTGCCTCCTGCCTTTCCAGCATCTTTAAAAAAGGATAACGGCTTCGGGGTTGGGGAAGGACCTGAAGAGCCACACAGACAGGAATGCACTAAACAATGTAAGGGAGCGCACATAAACTTTCAAAAACCTTCCAACCGTTTTATCGCAGATATTAAAAAGCGTTAACATTTTTTAATGTTTCCAAAGTGGCCCAAAGGAGGAAAGAAGGAAAGATGGGTCTTCCCTTCCCAAGCCCCCTCCTCTCTAGTCCTGGAAGCGAAGCAGGCGAGGGCCGGTAGCTCCGGCGTCTGGAGAGGCGTCCAGCGGCTCTGGGGCCAGGACACCTCCCGCCCCCAGTTCTCTGAAGACGCTCCAGAGACCGCGAGAGCCACGGCAAGCGGGGGAGGGCGAGAAGGGAGGGGGCGGAAGACAAGCGGGCGCTTCTAGCAGCTCCGGAGCGCCGGCTAGTCCCCCTCAGCTCCTCTTCTTGGAAGTGGCAGCTCCAGGCGCAGGGAGTAAAAAGAAGGGAGAAGACACGTTTCCAGATGCGGGACGCCCCGCCCGCTCCCGGCACCCGGAGATCCTCCCCGCGGGTCGGGTGAGGCCGCAGCCGGGCGCCAGGAGGGGCGTCCGAGGAAGGGGGCGCGCGCGGGGCGGGGCGCGAGACGCGCGCTGGACCAGCAGACGGCCCGCGGGCTCGCCGCTCCGTAACTCGCTCCCCCAGCCCCACCCCGCTCCCTCCCTTCCCTGTCCCGCCGCCCCCAACTCCAGCGCCTCGCAGACGCCTGGCCCCACTCGGCACGCACACACCCATCTCTCCCCCGGCCCCACAACAAATTAGAGTTTTTGGCGTTACCTCCTCGCGCTCTTTAATCTTCTTTCCTCAACTCCTAAACTTCCCCCCGCCCCTACTTCTTCGGCAGAAGGCCCACATTGGGCGCCTCATACCGCGAACCTTTAGCTTTCACCACTATTTGGTTGCGCTCATGCCACTCTTGGCTTTAGTGAGCCAATAAGAATAGGACGCCCCTCGTGAGGTTGCCGCCCATAAACAAAATGCACTCTTCCTCCTCCCCTTTCTGTCCCCGCCCCCAACTACCCCTTCCTTCATCTCTACCTTCTTCGATTGGTCTAGGAGAGGCCCAATCCGCTATCCTAAACATCCATTGGGGTGCGGAAACTTCGCTCAAACTACTGTTAATAGACGATTGGTAGACAGTCTTCCCACTCCCCCCGCTCCGCACCTTCGCCCACTCTGGAGAGGTCAGTTACATCTCGTCGTTCAGCGATCCGACAGATGGAAGACTATTGGTCGGCAGAGCCCGTCAGACCGGACTGGAGTGAGCCATGATTGGACGACACAGACACGATCAGGTTAGGTTGTTTACTCCTCCGCCCCTCCCCATTTTTTCTCCACGCCCCCGCCTCCTCCCAACTGCTTTTACTTTCTACGCATTTCTATTTCCTCGTTTATTTATTTATTTGTGATAAACTTAAATGACCCGAGAACGGAGGCGGGACTCGAGGAGAGGCCCGAGGATGACGAATGGCGGCCTGGGGCCAATTGTCAAGGGGACTGCAGGGTGAGGGGCAGCGGCTGTGGCCAGTGAGAGGCTGGTATCTGAAGCGCTTTAGGCCTATGGAGCCGGGAAGCCCCAGCGGAGGCGGCGGTTACCCGCTGTCTGGTGCGGCGAGACGCGCCGAGGGGGGAGCCGCAGGAGGGTAGAAGCGGGTGTCGCTGTCGCAGACGGCTGAGACTGCGGGATGGAAGCCGGATCCTTGGTGTTGGGAGGGAAAGCAAGCTGGAGGGTCTGGCGTGGTGGCTGCGCACGAGGCCACTCTGGGTCGTCTTGATGGTTGAGAAATGGGGCACGAACTGCCGAGGCAGGTCACCAGAGGCCGCCTAAGCAATGCCAGGTCTCATAGTATTTTTGTTTAGAAAAATACTATGTAAAACAATTTCGAATAAGCCGCCTTAAATATAAATGAGGATTTATTATCCTACTGGAAAAAGCAGATTGTTTCTTATTACCAAACGCTTGAAGTACCAACGACTCAAACGAAGTACAGAAAATTCAGTAATCTGGGAGCTAGAAGGAGCAAATAAAGAGCCACGAGAAATTAAATGCAGTTCAGATGCTTCAATAAAACCTTCATTGTACATTTGTCACTCAACTTGCACTTCCCAGAGCCAGATTCTTAACAAATATTGGTCCAGTACTCAGGCACTGGGGTGAAAAAATGAGGCTCAAGGCCAGCAAGAAGCCCAGGATAGATTCCTTAAAAAAAAAAAAAATTCTTAAAAGGACTAAGATGAAAAAATAATTGCCCTTCAGTTTATAAAGAAAAATAATTCCTGCCAAAATAAGTTGAAATTTTTAGGGAACTTAAATAGTAATCTATCACAAAAAAAAAAGACTATCAAAAATACAATGCATAAAGAATGTACTGTATTTTCAATTTGAAAATGACATTGTTTGTAAGACAGATTTGAAGTACAGTTTCCAATAGGCGTAAGTCTTCCGGATATTAATTTAGGTTTCATTGGCATGTGCATCCTGCTTTCTACACTAAATGCCTGGCATTGACTAGATAGAAGTTTTTGGCAGTATCTAAGCAGAATAGATCAGCCCTAGTGAAAAAAAGCACAAGGCCTTGACCTCATTAAACCTTAAAGCTACCTTAAGGATGATATGTATGAGACATTCAGAATTTACGAAACTATTATATTACATATCTAAAGACCAGTCAGGTGTACAAATTGTTATAAAGAGTGAAAGCCAAAGCATTTTTAAATTTACACATAAATCTTAAGTAAAGTGATACAGTGACAGTAGTTAAGTATCGCATACAGACCGACCAACTTCACATAAGAAAATTCAGTACAGTTTAACAAAGTGTTCCAATAGTTAATCCCATATATTGTCCAAGGAGCAGTGGCCACTCAAATTACTTCTTAAAACTCATCTCTTTCAACACATTTTTAAAGATACTTTTCAGCAAATTGACAAATGTTGGGATTATGATAAGGCATTAGGAAAACAGTGAAATATTCTAATTCAAATGGTAGTAATAAAGTGAGGTCTGGGGTGTTACCGCCCTATTTGAGAATTTTGCTCCATTTACCCAATATTAGAATGCTTATGTCTCTAAGGAATGCCTTAGTCTTCTTATTTACATTATACCCTACATATCTTCAACACCATGCCCCTCCTCCGCCATGCAAACACTACAAAAGATGTAGCAAGAATTTCATAACTATGATAAGAGGCAAGAGGGGCTTTTTGGTTAGCAATTAGCAGAACTGAGGAAAAAGAATAAGAACAGAATGATAAGATAGCATGGGAGGGGGGCTGGAGTTGTGGCTCAGTGGTAGACTGCTTCCCTGGCATGTGTGAGGCCTTGGGTTTGATCCTCAGCACCGCACATAGATAAATAAAAGATCCATTGACATCTAAAAAATATTTTAAAAAAAGAAAGCATGAGAGGATAATGAAAAAGCACAACAGGAAAGGAAAATAAGAATAGTGATTGCTTAGAAAAGGCTTTTATGAAAAGCTTTTGTTAGTTCTCTAATTTGTTGCCTTCAGAGATTCTAGTAAAGTTTCTAAGGTTTCAAAAGAGGTCAGTAGTAGTAAAGGATAATCTACTCTTCCTAGGTTACAAATGAGGACACTTAGACTTTGAATACTTTATAACTGCATCATAAGCGATGAAACTTGTGTTCGAACTCAAGTCCGCCTGCCTCTTTCCATTTTACTATACCCATTCATTCAACAAATATTATGTGCATATTCTTCAAAATAAATATATTGAGTGGACATTTAAAATTAGTAGGTGCTTAGAATCTTAAAAACCAAAATGTTTTGGCAGTTTAACCCCAAAGAGTTCTCTATGTCTTGGAAGAGAAATAAAGGAATAGCTTAGTATGCTGAGTATACATGTATCATGCATAGGATCAGAATACAGGAGAAAGAATGCCTAACTCCTAAGAAATTGGGAATATTTGTAACACAATGAAAATATCACTATACAGGAATCAAAAGTATCATATTCTGCTCTCAAGGACTTAGATTCTGATAAGGGAACTAATTATATAATGACCATATATGACATATATATGTCATGTATATGTGTGTGTGTGTGTGTGTGTGTGTGTGGAGGGAGAAGTAACTTTTGGTCGTTAGAGATTTGTTTTTAGAGAATCCATTAGAGAGTTTACCGCCTTTCCTCACACAACCACATATACTTGATATCTTTAGCCATTTAAGAACAGGTACTATTTGTCTATAAATGAGCTCACTAATAACCTAGGAAAATAATAACTAGTGAAAGAATGTTAAAATATCTTTGATAGTGAAATAAATTGAGTTAGACACCAGTATTTGTCAGGACAATATGCAAAGAATTAAGATTAGACAATTCACTTCCAAAACAACTCAAGGGGGATTTTTGTAAATCCACATGTAACCCAGATGAGAGACAAGTTGTTGTGCCTCTGAAAACTTTATATAAAATTTGCCTTAAACTGCTAAATTCCCAATATGGTAGAATTCTGAACCCCTTTATAATATTTCACTGGGATTGCAAATCCTTTTTTTTTCCTGATTTGCTATACATCCAGACTCTCCATTCCTGTTCTATTCTATACTAAGCTTTGATTTGAATAGGAAACTCAAACCACAACCATAAGAAGTTTTCCCAAAACCTCACTCACATAATGAGAACATAAGAGTGTTGACTAAAGAATATGAGACTAGAGAAAAAGTAGGAAAAAAGGAAAGAAGAAATCTATTAATGTTGTAATGAATTGATTGAATGAACTTAAAACAGGAATAGAAACTAGAAAGAAGCTCAGGTAAAAAATTTTAATTTGATAATATTAAATTATATTATAAACTGGCAATGCAGATTGTGGGGAAGGAGGAATATTCAATAAATGATATTAGGGAAGTAGGGGGGAAAGGAAATGGATTTCTACACAGTACACAAAAATTTACTTCAGGTACTTTATGGACTACATTATGTGTTCAAACTGCAAACATGAGGTGAGTACTATAATTGGTGTTTTGTTTGAATTACATAACTGGAATTGGAGAGGAGGAGCAGTCCCCAATAGGAGCTCAAAATAAAAACAATGTCCAACATCATGAAAGACCCACAAAACTTCTTGAATCCCTAGGCACAGTTCTAAACCCAACTAAATCATTCTTAGTGCATGAGCCACTGATTTTAATTGATTAAGATGGCTGGAATTAAATATGTGTGTACTTGCAATTTGGCATTTATGGATTGTAGGTGATGTTCATAAATAATTTTATTCACATAGATCCACAGTATTTCATAATTATTATGAGAAGTGATTTTCAGTTTTTCTGAGAAGTGATACTCAGTTTCTTTTCACAATTATAAGGGATTTTTTCCTATTTTCTAGTTGTTATTTCTCATGTGTAAGCAAACTATTTGTTTTTACATGTTAACTTTGTATTCGTATATCTTGGTGAACTCTATTATTACTTACCACTTACTGATTTTCTTCATTTTGTTGTGTTGACATTCATGTCATCTCCTAATAGTGATAGTTTTTCTCTCTTTTCAGTGTTTATAAACATTGTTTATTTTTTTAAAGATTTGTCCTTTCATATATATATGCATTCATATATATATATATATATGGTGTGTGTGTGTGTATGTATACATATATACATAGGACTTTTTTAGTCATCGATGGATGTAATGCCTTTATTTAGTTAGTTATTTATTTGTATGTGGTGCTGAGGATTAAACCCAGTGCCTCACACGTGCTAGGCAACTGCTCTACCACTCAGCTACAACCCCAGCCCCCATTGTTTCTTTTACTTATTTTATTTCATTGACCATAACTTCTAGCAAAATATTAACTAGTACTTATGATAGTATGCATCTTTGTCTTATTTCTCAATTTTTGACATTGTACCTCTATTTCTTGCTGACAGTTTTCTTAAAAGTGATACATATAGCTAGCAAAGCTCTGAAATTTAAAGTTCACCAATAATTATAATTTTATAAATACTTTTTCTAACTATATAATCATTATTTTTCTTTTTTCTGTTAATGTATTGAGGTATAATGATAAGTTTATTGATGTTCAAACATCCTTTTATTCCTATGGTGCTTTTTAGTTTTATTATTATTTTAATGAATGTGTTGTTTTAGTTAGCTTTTTCATTGCTGTGACCAAAAGAACTGACAAGAACAATTTTAAAGTATGAAAATTTATTTTGGGGCTCATGGTTTGAGAGGTCTCAGTCCATAGACATCCAGCTGCATTCCTCAGGGCCAAGGTGAGGCAGAACCTCATGACAGAAGAGTGTGGTAGAGGGAAGCAGCTGGAAACATGGCACCAGGAAGCAGAACCAGAGATCTGCTCAAAAAGGATAAAAGATAAACCCCAAAGACAACCCCTAGCGACCCACCTCCTCTGGGCACACCCTACCTGCCTGCAGTTACCACCTAATTAATCCCTATCAGAGGATTAATGCACTGATTAGATTAAACCTTTTATAACCCCATCATTTCACCTCTAAGCTTCCTTGCATTGTCTCACACATGAGCTTTTGGGGGAACACCTCATATTCAAACCACAATGTGTTTAATTTACCAATATTTTTGTCTTGAAATTTTCTGATTTCATAATTGAGATCAATATTCACTGCTGGATGAACTTTGTGCAACTTTCACCTTTGGGATTTGTATTAGGCTAGCTTCATAGAATTAGTTGGGTAAATTTTGTTTTTACTATGGTTTGAGGACATTTTGTTCCATGATAGAGCTTACCTTTAAAACCCTCTTGGCCTCTGTGAACTTTTTTTTTTTCTTTTTAAGACAGATATTTGTCTGAAAATCCTGGGATGGAAGGTGTGTATGGGGGGGTGGGGGGGATTTCCACTGTAAGAGCAGCATTAGCTCACTCAAGTCTCAAGCTCATTTAGACTCTATTGAACTCATATGATCCTTAAGTTAATCAGATCTACAAAGTCCATTTTACTATGTAATACATTCACAAGTTGCAGGCATTAGAGTGCAGACATCTCTAGTGCTTGGGGACAATTATTCAGCAGACCACAAAAGTTCTCTTCCCACTCTTATTATTATACTCTCAAAAAACGCAAGGAGAGCTGGGCGCTGTGGTGCAAGCCTATAATCCCAGCACTTAGGGAGGCTGAGACAGGAGAATCGCGAGTTCAAAGCCAGCCTCAGCAACGGCACTAAGCAACTCATTGAGACCCTATCTCTACATAAAACACAAAAAATAGGGCTGAGGATGTGGCTCAGTGGTTGAGTGCCCCTGAGTTCAACCCCTAGTAGCAAAAAAATAAAATAAAAAATAAAACCCAAGGAATGTGTGACACACATTTTTAAAAGTAAGCAGTTTTCTAGGTACAACTCTATAGGTCTTAACAGACAGAAATTATTTCTTTAATTGTAATTCTATAACTCAATAATAGAATTATTCGTTTTCTATAACTGAAGGATTTCTGAACTGTTTGCCAATATATAGACCTTTGAGGAGTTGAGATGAATGAAGTAAAGATGGTAAATATTATTTGTACATTACTATATGTTTTTGAGAGAACAAACCACAATCTTTCATTCAGCATGCTTCACTGTGTAAATAGAAGTATATTAAAGAATAATTACATATCTCTTGTATACAAAATGCAATGATGTCTGGTCAAGAATTACAATCAGCATTAGAGAAAAGGAAATGAACTTTTTGTCTGTCTCCTTAAATCCAGAAAGCCCATTCTCTGAGAGGTATTTTATGTCTATTTGAAATTAGCAGAAAGGAGTGAAGTACCTTTGGTGACTTTTTTTTAAGAATACAACTTCACATGACAAAGGTTGCTAACTTTGTGAACTATGTTAATCAGCTTTTTGTCACTGTGAACAAAATACCTGAACATAACAAGTAAGAGGAGGAAAGGCTTATTTCAACTCATGATTTCAGAGATTTAGTCCATGGTCTATCGACTCCACTGTTCTGGGACTGAGGTGAGACAGAACATCATGATGGAAGGAAGGATATGGCAAAGGAAAACTGTTCAGCTCATGACAGAGGGAAAGCAGAGAATAAGTGAGGCACCAGGGACAAAATATAAACCCCCCAAACTCACTCCCAGTGACCTCCTTCCTCCAGCTATGCCCCACCTGCCTACAGTTACCACACAGTTAGTCCATTTAAATTATTAATGCAGAAAATGGGTTATTCAGCTGATTAAGTTACAGCTCTCATAACCTAATCACTTTGCCTCCTGCATTAACATAAGAGCTTTTGGAGGTCAGCTCATATCTAAACTATGACATGAACCATGCCAAAAATGGATCATCCCTCTAGGTAAAAGAAATGGTCTTGTCACCTGATAGGGGAAAGCATGAAGGAAATGTGAGATTAGTTTCATTCTGCAAACTGTGTACCCCGAACTATTTATGCAAAAATTAATCTGTTCTGTATTAAGTCTTCAGAGAAGATTTGTTTGAAACTTCTTTTAATAACACCAATGTTTCTTTAATATATTAGTTAAAATTTTAATGTTTCCAGGTTTTTGAAATTCATCTAAATGAATGATATTCTAAATGCCAAGGACATTCAACATTTTAAAACAGAACATATTCCTGAGATTCAAATTTAAATAACTATCCTCAAAAATCAATAAAAAATACTAAATCCAAAATAAAAAATAACAATTAACTTTTAAGGATATTTGTGGATGACTGGACATTTTGAAAAAAAAAAAATATATATATATATACACACACACACATATAAAATGCCTATTTTCACCTTTTGAAGAATTTAGCAAATATGTTGTTTAAGAATATTATTTTTAACTTGGTTTTCTTGGCATATTTAGAGATCATAAGGTTTTTTTGCTTTTTTCTTTCTTTTTTTTTTTTTTTTTTGCCAGGGATTGAACTCAGGGGCTCTCATCCACAGCCCTATTTTGTATTGTATTTAGAGACAAGGTCTCTCTGAATTGCTTAGCACCTCACTTTTCCTGAGGAAGGAAGAATGAGCTTTGAACTCGCAATCCTCCTGCCTCAGCCTCCTGAGCCACTGAGATTACAGGCATGCACCACCACGCTGGGCATAGGATTTTTTCTTCAGTTTTTAAACAATTTATCATAAAAAAATTTTAATTTTGCCATTTCCTCCAAGCCTTCATAGGCGATATATTTTGCAAATAATATCAAAATTGTGAAACTGTAATTCTGTCATTTTGAATAAAAAATTTTTATTGGGTCCATGCCTATCTGTCATTATGGCCAATATTGATAAACTCATTATGGGACAAAAGGCTAGTTTTGGAGCCCAGGAATTTAAAAATGTCTAAGGAGTTGATTGAAAGACTACTACCATTGAAAGCATGTAAGAACTAAGCTTTTGCAATAGGTGGTTATATTTGCAGGAAATTGATTTAGATTTGGTGGATAAGAAGAGGAGTGGTTCCTTACAAATAAACAGATTCAGGAGTATATAATCATGGGCCTTGCTAGCTATTCTACTTTTTTCCAATTCTCATACATTTTAGTGCTTCCCATACCATCTAAGAGAACATATGCCTGAAGTAAATTTGAGTTCCTCCGTGGAGGAACAGAAAACCATGGGAAAGATGAGGAAAAACCTTAAACCTACTTTCTAATTCTAATTATGAGTAACTTGATTTAAATTTTACATAGTGGATGAATGCTTGTTTGTTGTTTGTGCTGTTTGCCCTTCAAGTTCAGAGGTAATATAAATTTTTTATTTGATGGGAGTGCAGAGCATGTATCTTGACAATTATCATTTCATTACATTGGTATTTTCATTTATATATGATGATTTTAATGTGATTTGTGTATGTTTTAAATGTTTGTAAGATAAAAATACTTTTCCCATTCTACTTCATGTTCATTAGAAGTTTCAACTCTGACATTAAATTATAGACATATTGAACATTTTAAATATTTACTGAAAACTTCCTAGTGTTGCTAAATATTTAGTGTATAAAGACAAATTAGTCAGTGTTCCTGCCCTTATGAATCATGCAGTCTACTGAAATAAAGATAATAATTCTATTAAAATCTAATAATGGCTGTGATTGAGGTATGTTTTGATAAATTTACTAAATGCTTACCATGTGCCTATATATACAATTAACTCTTACGAATACTTTACAAATTGGTATAATTATTATCTCCAGTAATGCAATGGAGAAACTGAAACTTAGAAGAAGATTATAGTGAATTCAGAGAACACCAAGTAATTTACTATGACGGACATCTAAGTTATTATAGAAGTATCCTTTATTGTGGGATAGAATTGCCTTATGATATTTTTTCTATTGGCTAGTGGAAACATCATCAATATGGCTACATTCCATTTCAGTGTCTTATTTTAACCATTATACCTGTGGTCTGCTGGTGTGCCTCCATTGATACAGTGCTGTCTTCATTTGTTAAGACCTAAAAGTGGTAGTGGTGGAGGTGTTTGGGAGGTATGGGAAGGGATAAGAAAACCTCTGGAGTTGGGGATTGATAACTTCTACCCAAGCCTAATGGCTGCCGTACAGTAGGTGACAGTTGATATGGAAACTAGAAAAGTTTGATTGCTCCATCTCCACTAGCCATTTGTCATTTAGTCTTTGTTGTTCCATTTATAGAACATGGGCAGAGTAGATTTAGTAGAATTCTTAAGGACTGTGGGTTTTCAGAATAGTAAATTATCATTGGCTTTAAAGTCACCAGCTGCATTAGCCTATACCAAAATAGCCTATTCTCGAAACTTTGAAGCAGGCATGACTTCTTCTTCCTAGATATGAAAGTCTTAGATAACATCTCCCAGTAAAATCTACTTTGCTTATTACCTTTGTTTAGTGTAGCCTCATTCATCAAGTCTCTTAGCTAGATGTGGAAAACTTGCTGCAGCTTTTACATTAGCACTTGCTACTTCACCTTGCACTTTATATTATGTTATGGAAATTCTTTACTTAAGCCTCATGAAGCAATCTCTGTTAACTTGAAACTTTTCTTTTGATCCTCCTCACCTCTCTACCTCTAAAGAATTAAAATAAGTTAGGTCTTCTCTCTAGATTAGGTTTTGGCCTAACGGACTATTCTGGCTGGTTGTTCTTCTGTCCAGACCACTAAAACTTTATCCACAAGGGCAATTAGGTAGGTTTGCTTTCTTATTATTTGTGTGTTTACTGTAATATCACTTTCAATTTCCTTCAATAACTTTTGCATTCACAACTTGACTATTTGGTACAAAAGGCCTAGCTTTCAGGCTTTTGCCATGCCTTCCCCTCTAAACTTAATCATTTATGGCTTTTGATTTAAAGTGAGAGATATGTGACTCTTTCATATGAACACTTAGAAGCCACTGTAGATTATTAATTGACCAAATTTCAATATTACTGTGTTTCGGGTAATAGAGAGGACTGAGGAGATTAAGAGAGATGGGGGAACATCTGGTTTGTGGAGCAATCAATAGCATGTGCTATTGAAAAAAATGACATCAATAGACTTGCACAATGCAGGATTGCAGTTTGTAAAACAAAACAAATATATATAATATAATATATACAAATATATACAAATATACAAATATTTATATATATATTTTTTTACAAATTGTGACTATTGAAATCTGTGCTATAGTATTGTGAAGTATGCTAAAGTAGAGCACAATAAAATAAAGTAGTCCCTATAATAAGCTTTGAGATCACATCTCTAATTGTCATATTTATATTCTCAGTGGAAATTAGTCTTGTTTACTATCATGTACACATACTAGAATAATTACATTTTAGAATTTTTGAACAATAAAAGCTGAATTTTTATTTAGAATATCAAAAGATTAGATATTTTCCAAAGGGAGAAAAATTTGAGATTCATAGCAACAGCACTCCGTAGAAAGAAACAATATTTGTTTTTCTGGAAATGAAGGATGCAAGAGAATAAATCATGTTTGGGGAGAAACTGATAGAAAAAGACAAGTTTTTCCTAACCCTTTCATAAAATGTAAGATTTAGCATGGCTTTCAAAGGGCAGAAATACAATGGTAACTGATACATCAACTTAAGTCTAATTGGAAAGAACACACAGGATAGCCTCTGGTATTAGGAAGAATACTTATGTAAGATTTTTAATTAGAAAAAAAATAGTAGAAAGAAATTGATCCTGAATGCATTTTAAAATATATTATTGTGTTTCTTAAATCATTATTGACCATTTTAAAAGTTAAGTTTGAAGCTTTAAAATTTTGTAGAAGTTTCAGATTCAAGTATAGACTTCTGGGGAAGGATCAAAGTTATGAGATATAATTTAAGAATATTGCTAAATAAAATACTTCCAAGATAACCTGCCTTTGATTTATCTTTTCTATTAAAGATTAATAGTTTGAAATGTCAAACTATTATTTGGACAGAAAACTCAGGAATGAAGCATTTTGCCAGCAGACATTAGGTTTTTTGAATACATAGCAGTGGTTTTAAGGAATTTCTGGTGATTCTTTCTCTCTCTCTCTAGTAAAGGTAAATCAAATGCTAGAGAAAATAATAAACTCTTCTGTTCTTTCTGCTCTCTTGGAAGACATCTTGTAGGGCATCCCACATCTGAAATTTAAAAAAAAGAGAGAGAGAAAAGAAAAAAATTCATCTGTCATTTCTGAAGATAGCATACAGCAAATATATTTGGGTATAATTTAAAATTTGATTTTATAAAGAATATTGGGACTAGCATCAATTCAATTTATTATTTTCTTCCTGAAAATAATAGGAAGAAACAGTAATAACAATAATAAACAGGCAAATAATAGGAGGAAACAAAAATAGGAAGAAACTAGAAACAGTTTCTTTGGGAAGATAACTAGTTTCTTTGGGAAGATACATAATATCTCTGCCCTTAAAGAGGGAATAGAGAGGTGATAGTCTCAACAGACATGCAACATACAAAAAGACACAAAAGAACATTAATAAATGGCTGTTGTTATTAGTTATTTTTATTTCCAGTCATACAGACTCACTGGGAGTTTTCATTAGAATGTGTGTAATGTTAAGAGATGAGATCCCTTGGAGTTCCAGGATAAAGATACATGTTATGGCATTATAAAAAGATGGGAGCTGGAGGCTTTTCCTAGAGTCATAGCAATGTAAGAACTTCTATACCAGTGTTCTACTGTTATTGTGATACAACTACTCTTTGAGTCTATATTTTCTTTGTATATTCTGCTCTGTCCCTCTCCATTCTATAGTTTAAGTTAAAATTTCTGAGAATGAATCCACTTGATTTAGTTAATTACTCAAACTTCATGTAGGCTGAGCTTTTCTTACATGGCCATCAGCCATGGGTAGATTGCTGGCTATAGATTAGGTGTCCAATTCTTGATTTACTCATTTGTGGATAGGGATAATTATGGGAAGGAAGGTATGATCTGTGATGAAGGACACAACTCCCTTGGGCTACCCCTTCCACAGAGGTGTGTTAATATGTGTGTGAAGGACCATAGACAAGATAAAATTGGGAGTAAGCATATAGTTTCTAAATGTTCTGGGAGATAGATGAAGAGTGTATTTAATCGGGAATTGATAACCAAGTAATATTAGATATTACTAATATCTAATATCTATATTTCTATTATATATTACTGGTGATGATAGATTTGAACTGTGTCATGAAGGATGAGCAATTATCTATTTTTAGAGAATAGGGAGGGGATAATCTAATATTAAAGTGTTGACCTGAAAATAGCCACAAAATAAATAGCCTTTATATTTATTAATAGCTGGGACAATTTTTTAATATAACTTTATGTTTTTAATTTTGATCATCCTCCCCCAAATTAAGCTGATTAAGGATTAATTTCCTGGTTGTAGAGGTGAATCCAGGAGCAGATGTTTCTTACTTAGTGAGTCTTAATACAAATATGGTCTCAGTATGAAGATGAGAATACACTGACTGTATTGCCACTTTCAACTCTCATACAGACTAGAGTAGAAGGAAGAAGAGGATCCTTAGCAAAGAGAAAGAATTAGGACATACAGTTTCTTGACCCTCCAGGAAAGGTACAGATTAATTCCCTTTGTTTTTCTATCCCACCACTAGATTAATTCCCTTTGCTTTTCTATCCCACCATAAGTTTGTATTTTGCCTGTTGAGGTCTGTCTAAGCACCTAGACAGAAGCCCTTCTGTTTATGTCCCTTATAAAACTTTTCAGGATAAGAACTGATTTTCCCAAGCAGAACAAGGTTTTCAACCCAGGAATAAATCAAGTGTGGTAAGGAGATGGGTCATTTTGGAAAAGGGTCATATCTCTGCAGACTGATGGTGGGCAGGGTTAGGGGAGTAAATATTTGGAAAAGTGGGGGAGGGTACTGAGCAGAAACAACCAAAAATAATCTGTGATTCCTCTCACACAAAATATCAAAACTTTAGAGAAGGCTTAGTTTTGACTTTCCTTCCTTCCAACTCTGAATTGTCATTATGATTAGCCCAAAGTTCTCTATGATTTAACACTAAAATTTTATGAAGAAACCTAGACTGTAAAGGTTGGTTCTCCAACTTGGTTGTAATTGTAGAATTCCCCCTCACACACACCACAAAAAAACTAGTATATACTTGGAGGGCAAGATTCTGTATCATTCTTCAGCATTTCGTCAAGGGAAACTTGACTTCTAACATAAGGGCAGAAACTACCATCCATATAGATTCCCAGTTTCTTCTTTGGTTCTTAGGTTGCCAGAGAAAACCATCATCTATTACAGAAGAAAATAACTAAAACCAAACATACAAGCCCTTTTCATTCCTCAATTATATGTCTACTTTCTCATACTTGTTGTGAGAATATGTGAAAGTAATGTTAAAAATAATAAATACTTAATTGAGTAGTTATTATGTTCCAAGCATGTTCTAAACCATGAGCGACAAACTATTTTGTGGCCTGGGTCAAATCCATCTTGCCACTTGTTTTCATAAATAAAAGTTTATCGAAACATGACCACTCCCATTTGCTTCCATACTTTATATGTACGGCTTTTGTACTACAACAGAACTGAGAAGTGAAAGAGATCATATGGCTCACAAAGTCTAAAATATTTACTCTCTGGCCCTTTACAGAAAAAGTTTGCTGATTACTATTCTTTTTTATTTTTTGGTACCAGGGATTGAACTCAGGGGTACTCGACCACTGAGCCACATCCCCAGCCTTATTTTATATTTTATTTAGAGATGAGGTCTCACTGAGTTGCTTAGTGCCTCGCTATTGCTGAGGCTGGCTTTGAACTTGGGATTCTCCTGTCTCAGCCTCCCAAAGTGCTGGGATTATAGGCATGTGCCACTGCACCAGGCTACTGATCACTATTGTAAGCACATAATATGTATAACAACAATTTCACAAAGTAGGTACTATTTTTCCCACTGCTATTTTACATATGAGGCTGAGCAAACAAAACAGTTTAAAATTTCCTTAAGTTCACACAGCTAGTGAGCACTAGAGGGCCAGGCTTACATCTTCTCTCAAAATTTTAAAATATTAATCAAAGAAAGTATACATCAAGACTCTGGTAATAAGAGGTACTATTCATAAAGAATACATATGAGGGCTGAGGTTAATAGTTGCTAAATCATTTTGATCTACAACATCTCCCAAAGGTCCATGTGGTAAAAGCTTAGTCCCGAGAAAAGGTGCTATTGGAAGGTGGTAGAGCCTGTAAGAGGCAGGGTCAAATGGGAGGTCTTCAGGTTATTGAAGTGTGTGCCTTTGAAGGGGATAGTGAGAACCTGGCCTTTTCCTCTTCCTCTTTTTCACTTCTTGTCCATGGTATGAATGGCTTCACTCCAAAATGTACTTCTCACCATAATGTGCTGCCTTCCTGTAGGCCCAAAAGCAATGGGTCCAAGCAATCCTGACACCTCTGAACCTAAGCCAAAAATAAACCTTCCTTTTTAAGTTGATTATTTTAGATATTTTTGTCACAGAAACAGACACCTGACTAATGCAATAGAATCCAGTAATTCTCATCCAGGGGTGATTTTATATTCCTAGGAAAAATTTGACAATATATGGAGACATTTTTGGTTGTCATAACTAGGAAGATCAATGCTACTTGCTTCTAGTGGACTGAGGCCAGGGATGCTTCTAAATATACTATGATGCATAGGAATGTCCCCCTACAAGTAATTATTTGAACAAAAGATTAATAAGTCACTGTTGTAAAATTTTGGTCTGATTGAGTCAGTGCACTATAGGTTAGGCCCTATTGTATTATAATAAACACAGGCTCACTCAATTTTTCTCAGTTAACTGACATTTAAGTATACATAGGGAACAGAAAAGTTAGATAAAAGTAAAAGTAATTTTGGCAGCTAGAGGTAAAGGCATCTTTGAGAAATGGAAGGTGTTTAGAGTACAGAGTACTAGTAGAAGCATAAGTCTTTATGCTATCTATACTAATGTTCTACTTAGTTCTACTACTAATTAGTCCCTCTCAGCTATGCCATTTCTGTAGTTACTACTGGTACTAATTAGTGGTTTCTCTTCTTATATACTCCTTTGTGTCACAAGACCTTTTCTTTACTCATGGATTCTGTATTAGTTTCCCCTTACTGCTGTAACAAATTATGACAAATTTAGTGGCTTAAAACAACACAAAATCATTCTCCTTCAGTTTTGCAGGTCAGAAGTCCAAAATCAATCTCTGGGTTAAATCAAGGTATCAAACATGATACTCTTCCTGGAGCCTCTGAGGGGAGAACCTATAACCTTTCTGTCCTTCCATCTTGAAGCAAAGCACTCTAATCTATGCTTGTATATCTGTTATTGCATTCTTTTTTGACTTCTGAGCCCTTCTTATGAGGAACATTATAATAACATCAAGCCTATGTGGATAATCCAGAAAAATCTCTCCAACTCAAGAAATTTTTAACTTAATCACACTTGAAAAGCCCTTTTTGTCATAGAAAGTAATAATTACAGGTACTGGTGGTAAGGGTATTAGGCCATTACCTTCTAATGCCAGCTATTGCCTTCACTTTCTGTGTTACACAGCTTCTGCCCTAGTCAGTTGTCCATTTTTCTCTACATATATTTCAAACTTCCTCCAGTCAAATACCTAATTGGATCAGTTAGTTACCCTCCAATGTTTTGTTGCATTCTTATTGGGGAGAATTCTTGTGTTTGGTTACCTCATAAATTGAGAGCCACAGTAGATGGCTGCTCTTGGATCAGGTACTGATTCCTTACCCAGTCAGTGATGTGAAGGTATACAGCAAGTTGATTCATAGGTAGGGGAAAGCTTGTTGCAGTGTGGAAAATCTCATTAATAGCCCCAGTTTTTTACCTCTCCTGAATCCATGCCACTTGCTATGATGAAGAGGCAGAATATATTTTTTTCCATCCTCCTACTTTGGGCCTTACCACGTGATTTAGTTTGGTCAAAAACTGAGTAGAAGTGATGGTGTACTCACATGGAACCTCTGTCAAGAAGACTTGCATTTCTTCTTTTGTGCATTTCTACCATTGTCATGGCAACAACAGGTATAGAGCAGTCTTCTGGACCCAGGAAAAGAATGAGGACTTACAATGTTGGAGAGTACCAATTGATTCTCCCTCATGGGCTCATCCTACATCAGCTAACCTGTGTTCAGCCTACTGATTCATGAACTTTGTCCCACAGCAAGAGCTAATGGACACAGGAAACTTTCTTCAAAATGAATCTGTAGATGTGTTAGCTTTTACCAGACTAACGCTGTGGATATGACAATCAATCAAGGTACTATACATTTCCCTGTGAAGAGGTGGTGCCCAAGACAGACTGACCAAACCAAAAATTCTAATGAGAAAGAAAGCATTTCTTTTTTTGAGTTCATATACAAGAATTTCAATCCTTGTTACTATTGGCTCTGATTATGACTGATAATTCCAACATAATAGGTAGAAAAACGGGCGTTAGAATGACAGGGACAAAATCTCAACCATCTATTAGAAGAGCAAATCTATTGGTAGCTGAGACTTCCTCATGTTTCCAAAATGTCAAGTAACATTCATGAAGAACTATGGAAATACAGTGCAGCATAGACATTTGACAGGATCAGGAAGTACACAGGAGTATCAGGCATAATGTGGATCAAAACCCAGAATCCAAAATCAAGACTCCTTTTAGGGAAGAATCTTGGCTTTACAAGACTAGCTATAAATGTCAATGTAGCTATTACAGTATCTTAGAGAAAGTTTAAACTACAGAGACTTTATATCTACCCCTTCTCGTGGCACAGAGGAAGAATTGGGCCATTAATATGTTTGGGGCATTTGTAAACATGGCAGTCACTGCTGCAATTTGCCTGTCATAAACTATTTAGTAATTTTGGCCTGATTTTATTTAAATAACATTTTCTTTTGGTACTCTGTGGTCCACAAGTATTCCAAGAAAAGAGAGGAGTATATGCAAAGCTTCTCAAGATATATTTAATGAAATTTCCTGGAATGTTTTAGGGCTCAAACCTACAGAAGTGTGTGAACTTGGTAATATAAAGAACACCATACAATATTTTTTATCTAGCCTCCTTTTGTTTACCCTATGATTAAAGAGAAAAAATTCTCATATAAGAGCAATTATATAACTATGAAAAATGTTAACTAAGAAACATTTTAGCAAATATTTTAACTTGTAAAATATTTTAGGATAATATTTTACATGATTTAGATATGGTTGTTATATGAGAACTTAATTTTTTTAAACTTTCTGTATTGGTAAATATATCAAACAGTAAACTAGGTAATATTGTAGGACAAACTATACTATTAATTCTTTAAAGTCATTTAATTTATAAGAAGGCAATGGTGAACTAGTAAAGTAAATGAAGAATTATAGGTGTAAGTCAAACAATCAAATATTATTATTCTTAATCTATTATTTTATGACCATAAATATAATTTTATTAGAAAATATTCAGTTTGTGAGAGTAGAGAAAAGACTTCATCTTTAAGATGTTAGATCTGAAAATTTTAGGCTCAAGGAACCAATCCTGACAATTTTAAATGGGTAAGTTTCCTTGGCTTTTTTTAGGTTGTTAATATATGTAGCATAATATACCACTACAGAAGTGTCTCTTCTTTAGACATATAAATAACAACAAATACTTCTATAATAACCACCTTGAAATGAGTTTTTAATTGCTTTGATGACTATAGTAGCAATTCTCAAAATATGTTAGCTCTGTTTACTTCCAGTTTTATTCAGCATATGGGCATAGGAAAGCATTAGCATTTTCCAATTTCAAGGATAAATGTTTTTAATGTTAAAATAGCTCAGAACAGTTTTATGTTTTTCATCATGAAGTTCAAGCAAGAAATATAAATACAGAAACTTGGGTCTGCTGCAGTTATTCTCTAAATAAATTTGGTCAAACTGACAAGGAAAAGGCCTTAGTGAGTTCATGGATCAACTCTTTTGGCTGCCTTCAACTATCAACTCAGTTAAACACATGATACAAAATTAGTTTCACTGGCAGGCCAGCTAACTGAAAATGTACACACTATATATGTATGTTTTAAACCTTAATATTATCCCTCACTTCTAAATATCCTTTGCATGGAGGATGGAGGCTCTCATTATTGCTGCCATACTTGGTAGTGGAGAATCTGAAAATGACAGGAATTTGGTCTTGATTCTCTGTCTACACAGTCAGATTGAAAAAAATACAACTTTCATCACTTAATTTTCAACTGAACTTAATTCTGATGAAGACCTTATTCTGCTCAGTGGTAGAAACTAGATCACATTGGGGTTTATTCCCCAGTATTGAGTCCAAGGTCCATAAGGCTTGTAAAATGCCAAGGCATTTAGAGGGAGAATTTGATATAAGACAGTGTTAGTCCTGGCATCATCAATGACAACTTCTTTCTCTTCTAATCTACCTCTCAGAAAACGTCCACGTTTTTTATTTTTCTCGACAATAAGATTCTTTTGAGTTTACTTCATACACTTCTAGTGCTCCTCTTACATATTTGGGTTCATCACGTTACTCCTACATCATGCATCTTCACGAAACTTGCTAAGTCTAATTTAACATTTCACCATTTTCTTGCTTCTTGTAAACATATTAGAATTATTCTATTGCTTCTATGCCATGGTCAATCTGACAGAATTTGAAAGGGCTTCAGACTAATCTCTCTAGACATCCATGTGACCATTGCTTCACATGCATCCTCATTCTTACCCAGGGCAAAGCAAGTCTCTTCAACAAACATTAGCTAATACTTCATAGTGTGGGATTATGCTTCAGTCTCTAATTGAAACCCTAAGAACATTAAGAAACAGATATTTTAGCATTTAGAGCTTAGTCTACATCTTAAAGGAGAGGATTTCATAAAGAAGTATTAAGTGAAAGTGACCCTAGGAATAGGAATAACAGGGTTCAAGATATGAGGGCTGATATAATGAGACATGGACAAAGCAGTTGATTCAAAGACAACGAAAAGACTGGCTTGATTATAAAGTTGAGTTCTTGCTGGGGAATAATGGAAAGTAAAGCCAAACACACAGAATGGGCCCTACTTCATGGTGAATTTTCTAAGGCCAGAGCTGTATTTCTTTTGCAATAATGAAGGGTTTTTTTCCCTCACACTTTTGACTTAAAACAATTTCAGTGAAGTGCAGAGCAGTGAATAGTCCTAAAATTTATAATTATGGAATAAGATTTTGATTTTAGTATAGTCAATATTGTTTCTTTTTCACCTTTCCACACTAATAAATTTTAATGAAGACTGATGGATTTGTAGTTCTCTGTTGAGTGACTCTCATGAGATTATCTTGCATGGGCCTCTGGGATAAAAGCTCTGTAAGGAAAGTGCCATAGACATACTCATAAATAAGCTCCAGCCTGAACCAAATCCAGGTGTGCAAGAGTCAGCTGTTGAAAACTGTCTTCAAAGCCAAGCAGAACAGAAATTTATAAAGTTTCTTTCTTCTCCACTCTGTCTTCAGAGTGAAATTTCCTGGGGCAAAAACTGCTATAGCCATAGAGCACATCTGCAGTTTCTTATAGAAGTGAAATCATCCTTTATCCTGTACTGTTCTGTCTCAACCTGGCAGCCATGGCTTGACTCAAACAATGCCATATGCAGTGAGTAAGGCTGCTAGAAAGGTAGAGAGCTCTGCACCCTGACTATTCCTTGGAGGGTCACTCTCTTATGTGGTTTTGCTACCGGTAGGACTTTTGCTCTACACCTTTGCAGAAATGCATACAAATGTTTCTGCTAAGAACCACAACACCTTACAGAATATAGTGATTGGTCCTAAAACCAACTATCTTGCAACTGTATTTTGTGTTTGTGATTCTTGAGGATTGAGAGGAAATGATATAGGGTAAATGGTAATATAGTCTTAATTTTTGTGTCCTCCCAAATTTGTATGTTGAAACCTGATTGTGTATGTGATAATAGTAAGATATGGGGCTTTTAGGAGGTGATTAGGTCATGAGGGCCTCATAAACTGGGATTGGGCCTTTGAAAAGAAGCCAGCCACAGAAAGCTGACTTGCCCCTTCTAGCATGTGAGGACTCAGGAAGAAGACACCAGAAACTGTAAGCGAAGAGGCTCTCTCCAGAAAGTGAATCTGCCAGTGCCTTGATGTAGGAGCACTCCCCAAACTTCAACCCCTCCCTTCTCTCTTTCCCCATTCTATGCTGATGGACCGTGCACCTGACAGAGCGGTACTCCATTGTTTGTAACTTCTGGCCCTGATTGGTCCAAGGACCATTCTTAAGCTGCTGTACTTTCTGGAATAAACAGGTTCTGCATCTCGCTGCAGCAGAGCAGTATTACCAGCCCCCGGAGTCTGGGTGAAGTGACTCCGCGGACCATCCACTCCAAACCCTTGTCCTGTGGGACCATTCTGTCCTTCCTATGGGTACCCTCATCCCACGGGACCCCAAACTCGTTGGCAGACCCATGCAAAGCACAACATAAAACACCTTGATCTTAGACTTCCCACTTCAGAGCTGTAAGAAATTTCTGTTGTTATAAATACCCAGTTTAGAGTATTTTGATATAGCAGTCTAAATGGACTGAGGCAATGGATCAAGGGGTTGGTGCAGGACACAAAGAAGAAAAAGGGAAGTTTTTCTAGTTATGAGGAAAATTAGAATTCTAATAGCTACTTTCTTTTTTGTGACCAATTTAGAAAACTTCCTCGAATGTCTAATTCTAGGATAGGGTAGAATGAAGCTGTCCCTCTGGTAACAGCAGAGAGATTTTTATAAATAACTCCAGTATCCATCAAGAGCCTTAAATATATCAGTAATTCAATTTGTTATTTTTGCAAGAAATATCAAATAGGAAAAATTTTATGCAGAAAGATATTCATTACAAGATTACTTCTAATAAATTTCTAAGAATTACAGAAGGGGTAGGAATAGTTGACTAAAATATTGTTACATTTACATGTAATACAATATTATGTATCTCTTAAAATAATGTTTAAGCCAGGAGTGGTGGCACATACCTGTAATCCCAGTTACTAGGGAGGCTAGAAGGTCCCAAAGATAAGGCAGAAGATCCCAAATTTAAGGCCAGCCTGTGCTACTTAACAACTGTGTGTCAAAATAAAGTAAAAACAACTGAGGATATAACTCAGTGGAAGTATGTTTACATAAAATTGTCTTCACAATAGTTTTTAATCACAAGGTTAAAAAATATTTAAAAAGCATATTACAAAATTAAATGTGTAATATGACTTTAACTAAGTAAAAACATGCATTAAAATACAAGAATTACATCAGAATGGCAGTAGTGTTTGCTTCTGAGTGGTGGGTGATTCTTTTCTCACATTCTCAAAGGTCAGCATATTTTCACCCTGTGACCCTATGCAAGAGATATTTTCCATAATATCCTTAATACAAAATATCACACTGCTATGAAGATGTTGATAATTGAACCACATAAGTCACAATATAAAGTCTTAATTCCCAATAATCTGATTCCTCTCCATTGTAAATGATCTCTTTAGGAAATATAGATATATGTATTTTAAAATTAGTCTATTTAACTGCTTTAGAATGTTGCAGAAGCAAGGCACAGCAGAAATGATAACACATGACTTAGACTAGGGGTTTCTGAATAAAATGTGTTTCTAAGACCAGCAGCACCAGCATCACTTGTAAGGTTATTAGAAATACAACTTCTCGGAAGAGGCCGGCGCCGCATGCGCGCTCACAGTCGACGGCCGCGCGCAGCACGCTCAGGGGCCGAATGGCGGCCGCGGCTGGAAGCGGGGCGCCCCGGGAGGAGGAGGGTCCCGGAGGAGAAGCAGCGGCCTCACAGGCTCAAGCTCCGACGAGTGCCCCGGGGGCTCGCCTCTCCAGGCTACCTTTGGCGCGAGTGAA